>AWOL01S0015212.1:19006-101000 GCA_000715115.1 Nicotiana otophora | reverse complement strand
ATGCAGTGTTTGTAATGCTGAGATTGGTGTTATTGATATATACCTTGTGGTATTTTGTTATGTTTTGGATGTGTTGTTAGGAGTGGTTTTGGTGTTACTCTAGCAGATGGATAGGCCCAATTACAAGGGAGACTCTGCCGAAATTTCTAAAAAAATTGGGAGTTAGTAAAATTTGGAGGATTGAGATTTGCAAAGTAAGAGATAAATATGTTATGTGTTTGAGGGCATATGATCCTAAGCGCGGAAAAATGTAGCAACCCGAAAACTTTTTGAAGTACTTCAACATTATCAAGAAAGTTGATGTGTGCGTAGGCACGAGTTACTATAGCTAGTTGAGACTAATACCGTGTGTCAAAGTGAAAATCAGGCCTTATGAAAATGATTGGAGACTTGGGGAATTTGCTTTAAAGCTTATAAGAATGGATAAAAGAAATAATCTCAATTGAGATGGTGTCGTCGGACCAGTGTTAAATTGTGGGAACGTAGAATCACCCACAAGTATATGTGTAAAAATACACTCAGTAATTTAAAGTCCTCAGAAAGATTCATGGCACGTTCGAAGACGAACGTATGTTTAAGAGGTGGAGAATGTAACGACACGACTTGTCGTTTTAAGAATTAATGCCCCGTTCAAAGACTTAAGGTCCCGGAAAACTTCATAATATATATTATGACCCGCGGGTATGGTCGAGTTTGATTTTCAGAAGATTTAGAATTTAATTGAAAGAATAAATTCTCATTTAGAAGCTTAAATGGAAAGAGTTGACCAAAGAGTTGACTTTTGAGAAAACGACCTCGAAATAGAATTTTGATGATGTCAATAGCTTCGTATGGTGATTTTAGCCTTAGACGCGTGTTCATATTTGGATTTGGAAGTCCGTAGGACAATTCGACGCATTTTGGCAAAAGTTGAAAAATAGACGAATTTCGGAAAGTTTGATAGAAGGCTGAATTTTTGATAACGAGGTCGGAATCCAATTCTGGAAATTGTAATAGGTCCGTTATGTCACTTATGACTTGTGTGCAACATTTGAGGTCAATCGGACTTGATTCGATAGGTTTCAGCATCGAATGTTGAAGTTGGAAATTTCATATGACTAAGTTTCAAGTGAGTTCGCACAAGACCTAACTTCAAACGAGCATACCTCTATTTCTATGAAGATTTATATAGTGTATTACCTATTAAAAGAAAGGTCTATGTGTCTAATTTCCAACGCTTCAAACCGTTCATCATTCGGACATTCCTACAAGACGTTATGACCAACTTACCAAATGCTGGAAACAATGCAATTCTGCGACCAATTATGCGATCGCAAAACTGTTATGCGATCGCAAAACTGCTTCTGCGACCGCAAACTGGTCGCAGAATGGACCAGAAGAGCCCAGTTCCGGGCACCGATTTTGCGATCAGTTTTGCGGCCCGCATACCCATTCTGCGGTCCATTATGCGACCGCAGACCTGCTTTCGGAGGGTAAATATTTCTATTTTCATAACCCGGCCTCATTTTGATAAATAGGCTTTGGGGCTTATTTTGGGGTGTTTTTCTGAGGGTTTTAGAGAGATGTAAGAGTATTTTAGAGAGAGAAGGAGGGAACCTAACATTCTAGTCATCCAATCTTCAAGAATCAAGGAAGTTAATCACAAGATCTTCATCAAAGAGGTAAGATTCAACCCCTAGTCTTCAATTTCGAGTTTGGATTAAAAGATTGGTGATTGGGAGTATGATTCTTGGGTGTAATATTATTATGTATATATGATTGTATAAATAAGATTTGTAGGAATAATGTTTAGATCAAATAAGTGAAAATTGGTTTGTGGGATGAAAGAAATCTTGTAGAAGAACCTTGTAACCAAATTTGCACACCTAGTGTTTGATAAAATGCTCAAATGAGCTAAAACCATGAAAAGCTTCCTAATTATGGTTCACTTTTGTTATGCTTCTAAATAGATTGAAGTTGCTAGAGTTTTCGGAACCTCGTAGTAATGTACGGAAGGCTCAAGAAAGATTGGAACTGTCCGGAGGTCAATTCAAGCAAGAAGGCGATTTTGGAATATCGGCCTAACTTCAAAAAAAAAGTAAGTGTCTTGCTTAACCTCGAGTGGGAAAACTTCCCCTTAGGCATTGAGTCTTATGTGAAAATTGTGTAATTGCAAATCATGTGCGCGAGGTGACGAGTACGTACTTGGTTTATATGTATGAATTTCATTGATTAAAAATTCTTAGATGCCCTTATGTATTAAATTGAAAATTATTGGTACTTATTAAATCCTCTATTTGTCATGCCTAGATCCTTGTTTGTTGAAATTACTTCTATATGATGATTTTATGTGATTGCCACCTTGAATTTATGTAAAATATATTTTGTTAAGATTTTGTACACATTATGGTCGAGCCATGGGCTCATTATTGTGGAAAATGATGTATTGTTGATTTCTGGGGCGAGTTGTGATATGTGAGCACTTGATGTGCAGTTGTTGAAATCATATTTACTTTGGGACTGCGGAACGGTATTCCGGGAGATCCCCCTGTCCTGCATATTTACTTTGGGACTACGGAACGGTATTCCGAGAGATTCCCCTGTACATTTACTTTGGGACTATGGAACGGTATTTCGGCAGATTCCCCTACACATTTACTTTGGGACTTGGGAATACGGAACGGTATTCCGGGAGATTCCCCTGCACATTTACTTTGGGACTACGGAACGGTATTCCAGGAGATTCCCCTACATATTTACTTTTGGGACTACGAGGCGGTACCTCGGGAGATTACCCCTGTCTTGCATATTTACTTTTGGGACTACGAGGCGGTACTTCGTGAGTGCCCTTTTGTTGATATTTTCTATGGATTCACTTGCCTTTTTATTTTTTCGCGATGTATTATTTGACTTAATATTAAGTGTTTTGTATTTTTTGATGTATTGTGTTGAACTTGACTTTTTCGTACAAGACTTTGAGGCCCGATTGAAGTTTCTAGAATTTTCGGAACCACGTAGTAATGTAAGGAAGGCTCAAGAAAGATTGGAGCTGTCCGGAGGTCAATTCAAGCAAGAAGGCGATTTTGGAATATCGGCATAACTTCAAAAAAAGTAAGTGTCTTGCTTAACCTCGAGTGGGAAAACTTCCCCTTAGGCATTGAGTCTTATGTGCAAATTGTGTAATTGAAAATCATGTGCGCGAGGTGACGAGTACGTACTTGGTTTATATGTGTGAATTTCATTGATTAAAAATTCTTAGATGCCCTTATGTATTAAATTGAAAATTATTGGTACTTATTAAATCCTCTATTTGTCATGACTAGATCCTTGTTTGTTGAAATTACTTCTATATGATGATTTGGTGTGATTGCCACCTTGAATTTATGTGAAATATATTTTGTTAAGATTTTGTACACATTATGGTCGAGCCATGGGCTCATTATTGTGGAAAATGATGTATTGTTGATTTCTGGGGCAAGTTGTGATATGTGAGCACTTGATGTGCAGTTGTTGAAATCATATTTACTTTGGGACTACGGAACGGTATTCTGGGAGATCCCCCTGTCCGGCATATTTACTTTGGGACTACGGAACGGTATTCCGGGAGATTCCCCTGTACATTTACTTTGGGACTATGGAACGGTATTTCGGCAGATTCCCCTACACATTTACTTTGGGACTTGGGAATACGGAACGGTATTCCGGGAGATTCCCCTGCACATTTACTTTGGGACTACGGAACGGTATTCCGGGAGATTCCCCTACATATTTACTTTTGGGACTACGAGGCGGTACCTCGGGAGATTCCCCCTGTCTTGCATATTTACTTTTGGGACTACGAGACGGTACTTCGTGATTGCCCTTTTGTTGATATTTTCTATGGATTCACTTGCCTTTTTATTTTTTCGTGATGTATTATTTGACTTAATATTAAGTTTTTTGTATTTTTTGATGTATTGTGTTGAACTTGACTTTTTCGTACAAGACTTTGAGGATTTGTATTTTTCGGTTGTACTTGTTTTTGATGATTGAGTTGTTTTAAATAAAAGAAAAAATTCTAGTATGTTTAATTTAATAAATTCGATATCCAAATCAGTAGTTTAGCTGATGCTTTATTTTAATGGAAATGTCATTTTTACTCACTCAAAAGATTTCTAAAATAAACTTATCTTTTTGTTGATTTCTTACTTGAATTAAAGATTTTTAACCTTACTTTATTGAAAATAAATTGATCATGCAGATCTTATATAAATTGATATTTTGGTACGTGAGTTGTTCGTACAGGTATGAAAATAATATGGGCATGAGGTTCCGGAGAAAAATATGATGATTTTATTATTGACATGTGAGTTGTCGGTGTGATGGTGATATAAATATGGGCACGAGGTGCCATGAAAAATATGAAAGTGGGTTGAGACCCGTAATTTTTATGATTGTGAAATGAGGTGTCACATGGTGACTTTTACTTGAAAATATATTTATTGAAAAGCATTATATTTGAAATATAATTATTCAAAAGAAGTATATTCGAAAGATATTTTTCTTAAAGAATAATATGTGAAGGATTTATATTTGAAGGACTTGACTTGTTGATTGTACTTGTGTTCCTTATTTGCCTGAGTAATAATTATGATGTTCTTATTGCCTTGTTGTTATATCACTGGTTGAGTTTGTTGTTATCATTGCTAGTTGTTTTCCAGTACTATTGTATACTGCTATATTGTACAGGTTATTTGACTAGTGAGTGTTTTGACTGCATCTCGTCTCTACTCTACTGCGATTAGTCTTGATACTTACTGGGTACCGACCGTGGTGTACTCATACAACACTTCTGCATATTGTTTTGGAGATCCAGGTATTAGAGGTATCGGGCCTGGATAGAGTTAGAGTGTGATCGCAAGGATTCAAGGTAGAGCTACTTGGTCGTCGTAGTCCCTTGGAGTCAGTTCATTTCTTTGTACTGTTAATTTTTAATCAAACAGTATTGAGTATTCAATCATTGAGATCATTTCATGTATTATGTTAGAGTTCGTGACTCAGTACTACCAGTCTTGGGAGGTTGTTATAGTTATTTCCGTTGTTAGTTTCGTTTATAAAAAAAATGGCTTCGAAATGTAATGAAAATCGACTTACCTAGTCTTAGAGACTAGGTGCCATCACGACGCTTGTGGTGGAATTTTGGGTCGTGACATTTTTAATCAATGAAATTTGCACGTATAAACCAAATACGTACTCGTCACCTCGCCTACATGGTTTTCAATTACACAAATTGCACATAAGACTCAATACCTAAGGAAAAGTTTCCCCACTCGAGGTTAGGCAAGATACTTACCTCTAACCGTGAAATTATTTACTCTGTTGTGCCTTTGCAACGCGAATTGGCCTCCAAACTCCTTGTATCTAGTCACAATTAATTCGATACAGTCAACAAAATTTATATAATCAATTCCATAAGACAATACTACATTTTTCCGAAATTAATCCAAAAATCGCATGTGGGGCCCACGTCTTGGAATCTAGTGAAAGCTACGAAATACGAACATCCATTCACTCACGAGTCTAACCATACTAAAATCACTAAATTCTGATACCATTTCATCCCTCAAATCGTGATTTTTCATTTTGAAAATTTTCTTCAAAAATCACTCTTTTCCTCAATTCAAAACACAAATCAAATGATAAAAACAAAGATAGAATCATGGAAATAAATAAATTGTAGGTGAAGAACACTTACCCAATCGATTTGCTTGAAAAACCTACAAGAAATCGCTCAAAACCGAGCTCTATAAGTCAAAATGTGATAAAAATGGCCTAACCCTCAATTTGGAAATCTTATATTCTGCCTAGGCCTGAAAGCATCGCGAACGCGGAGAATGGGAAGCGTTCGTGAAGAAGAAAAACATAAGCTGCTGAGTTGTTCTTCGCGAACGCGAAGGCACGTTCGCGAACACGGAGAGGAAAAATCTGATGGCCCAACGACTGCTCTTCGCGAACGCGTGAAGTAGTACACGAACGCGAAGAGTGGAATGGCATAGCTACGCGAACACGTAAGCGACACGCGAATGCGAAGAGGAAAATGATCACCTGCGTCGGGGCCTGGTTTGCACTTCGCGAATGGGAGATAGGGAATGCGAACTTGAAGAAGGGGGTGGTAGAACTTTGCGAACGCGAGAGGGTGACTGCGAACGCGAAGAGGAAATATTTCATCCACCAAAATAACACTACGCGAATGCGAAAGCAAGGACGCGAACGTGATGAAGGAAACTAGATGACAGATAACAACAGTTCAAAATAAGAGGAAATGAACCGTAGCCCATCCGAAACTAACGGGACCCCGTCTAAACTTACTAACAAGTTTCATAACCTAACACGGACTCACTCGAGGTCTCAAATCACATCAAACAACGCTGAAAATACAAATAGCACCATGAATCGAACTTCTAGCAGGCAAGTCCCAAATAACACGTGGCGAAACCTATCAAATCCACCCGGAATGACGTCAAATTTTGCAGGCAAGTCCCAAATAACATAACTGAGTTGTTCCAACTCTCGGAATCACATTCCGACCCCAATATCAAAAAGGCCACTACTAGTCAAAATCTCCAAAAATTTGACTTTCGCCATTTCAAGCCTAAATCAACTACAGACCTCAAATTCACAGTCCGAACACGTTCCTAAGTTCAAAATCACCCAACGGAGCTAACGGAACCGACGGAACTCCATTCCGGAGTCGTATTCACACAGTTCTGACTACGGTTAAAATCCTAAGACTTAAGCTTCCATTTTAGGGACTAAGTGTCCCAAATCACTCTAAATCACCCGGTAGTTGAATTCAACCACCCACGCAAGTCAATACACATAATACGAAGATGTTCAGGGCCTTATGCTGCCAGACGGGACTTAAATTCATAAAATGACAAATCGGGTCGTTACATTCTCCCCCTCTTAAACATACGTTCGTCCTCGAATGTGCCAAGAATTATTCTGATGACATAAAATTACTGAGTGCATTATTTCGCACATACTCGCGGGTGATTCTACGTCACCAAAAATTTAATAGAGGTCCGACAACATCATCTTAGTGGAGATTATTTCTTTTACCCATATTTATAAACCTTAAAACCAATTTCTTACACTCCAAACATTTCCAAAATGCCTGATTTTTACATCAACGCATGGTATTAGTCTCAATTGCTATAGCAACTTGTGCCTACACACACATCAACTTTCTTGATAGTGTTACATTCTCCCCCACTTAGGATCATTCGCCCTCAAACACATAACATAACTTATCTCTTCTTTTGCACGTCTCAATCCCCCAAATGTTTTTTTTTTTTACTAACTCCCAAATTTTTCAGAAATATCGGCAAAGTCTCCCCTGTAATTGGGCCTATCCACCTTCAAGAGTAACACCAAAACAACTCCTAACAACACATCCACAACCCAACAAAGCACCACATCTCTGGTATTAAAAGTTGTTCATAATTTATTCCACCATCATCAATTAACCTCATATTAAACAAAATCTCGTTTCGAATTTTCACAACACTAACAACAGAATGTGAGGCATGAATACCTCATAATTATTTACCCGAATTAACGAGTCACATTTAACGCCACCTGGGCACCCACCATATAGGCTAAAACTCAATGTCTACAACATAATTATGGCTAGATAAGCACAGAAAAACAATATACAAGGATTATCAAATAAGACTAACAGTCATGACTCCCTATTAATACTATAGTACAAATTAAATTTCACAAAATTTAAACTCATAAAATTTTCACCATAAGGACCTCGTCCTTATATAACTTCTACTGCGGCTTGTAGCCCAGTTTAAATATTCATATCATATAAAAATGCGAGGATCTCTTCCTCAACTCCGAATCACAAGTATTTTGCACATTGTGCCAACTGAAAATTTCAAATTCCTTTCTTTCTTCTTTTCAATAAATTCCATAAACAATTTTTTTTCAGAACACATAATGAACCCTCATACCAATAGGGCATATAATTCATAAAAATTTAGATTAATTATTCCAAAATCACATCAAAACCCACTATAGTGAGACATATAAAGTCATTTTTAAACTTATAGCCCCCAGTAGGGTACAAATAAAAATGATAGACACGGGCTAACATCTTGAAATCTCCCAATAGGGATAAACATATAAGTGGGTCACAAAATTACGAAGCTCACTCATAAGCGGGGCATAATAGGAAGACTCACCTCAATATTCATAACCGAATAAAATTAAGGAAAAATATCCTTTTATAACAAATCGGGATGTACCTGTAACGACACCATCTGGTGTAGTGGCCTCAGCCACACCATAGCAAATATATCAACGGGCTGGGCCTCCACCTCTAGGGCGCCCTCTACCTGCCTGTCCTGCACCTCTAACTGGTTGTGCACGTGGAATATTAACTGGAATAAAGCCCGTAACGTGAGCGTTTTGATGAAGTTTGCCTCTCCCAAATATAGGACAATCTCTCATGATGTTCCTAGTATCACCACATTCATAACAACCTATCTAAGGTCGCGGTTGCTCGTGCTGAGTCTGTGCCGGAGAACTGAAATAACCACTTTAAGAATCTTGTGCCGGTGGTGAGCTAAAAGTATTAACTGGAGCACTACGAGTACTCTGAATTGCAGACTAGCCTGACCGACTGCCCGAACCTCCGCCATGATAAGTCATAACTGCAGAGTAGAATCTAATAAATTCTCCAGAGTTCCGAGACCTTTTGGCCTCCTTAGACTTCTCCTCCTCATTTTGAACATGTTCTAATATCCTAGCAGTCTCTACTACTTGATAAAATGGAATGTCAGTCTGCAACTCTCGAGCCACACATATTTTAAAATCATAATCGAGCCCCTCAATGAATCTACGGGCTCGCTCTCAAACTGTAGGAACCAAGATAGGGTCAGATGTTAGTGACCGATTACAAGGCGAGGTTCTCTGAGTTATCTCGCCATGCACTTATGATACTCCCTACTGAGGCGGAGAGAGTGCAAAGGTTTGTTGCGGGTTTACATACTGGCATTCAGGCCACTATGGCTCAAGAGGTTGAGATGGGTACTTCTTATGAGCTAGTCGTGGAGATAGCCCGGAGGATTGAGGGTGTGCGTCAGTGTTGCCGAGAGCAGGTTAAAAGAGATAAGCGGTTTAGATATTCTGGAGAGTTCAGAGGTGCTCCGTCTGGGGGCAGAGGTCAGTTCGTGAGAGGCAGTCCAGCAGACCCCCATATCCAGCACCACTGCCTCCTCGGGGTGCTCCACTGTGACCTTATTTCAGTGCTATACCAGAGAGCTCTTATCGCCCACCAGCTATTCAGGGTTCTTTCAGTGGGTATTCGGGTCACCAGGGCCAGATTCTTAGTCAGCAGCCCATTGCACCAAAGAGTTGTTACAAGTACGGGGATTACCGCACCAGCTGCTCCACTAGTCGTCCGACCACCAAGAGGTGGAGGACAGGTGGGTAGGGGTCATCCCAGAGGTGGAGGTCAGCCAGGCGGAGGCCAGCCAGTTGGCGCTCCAGCTCGATTCTATGCTTTTTCGACCATACCAGATGTAGAGGCCTCATATGCCGTGATTACAGGTTTTATTTCTATTTGTGGCAAAGATGCCTCCGTATTATTTGATCCAGGGCATACATATCCCTATGTGTCGTCTCTATTTTCTCATTTCCTGGGTGTTTCTCGTGAGTCCTTGAGTACTCATGTGGGCGATTCTATTGTTGTGAATCAGATCTACCGGTCCTGTATTATCACATTTTATGGTTATGAAACTAGAGCAGATCTCCTATTGCTTGAGATGACCGGCTTTGAAATCATCCTGGGCATGGACTGGTTATCTCCATATCATGACATCCTAGATTGCCATGCCAAGACTGTTACCTTGGCTATTCCAGAATTTCCTAGGTTGGAATGGAAGGGTTCATGTGTTAGTGCATCTAATCGGGTTATTTATTTTATGAAGGCTCAACACATGGTTGAGAAGGGTTTTTTAGCTTATCTAGCCTAGTAACTCCTCAAGCCGTTCTTTCAATTCTTTCGGAGCAATGCGATACGGTGGGATAGATATAGGCTGAGGGCGATTCTATTGTTGTGAATCAGATCTACCGGTCCTGTATTATCACATTCTATGGTTATGAAACTAGAGCAGATCTCCTATTGCTTGAGATGACCGGCTTTGAAATCATCCTGGGCATGGACTGGTTATCTCCATATCATGACATCCTACATTGCCATGCCAAGACTGTTATTGATTTCTGTATTGATTTGGCTCCGGATACCCAGCCTATATCTATCCCACCGTATCGCATTGCTCCGAAAGAATTGAAAGAACGGCTTGAGGAGTTACTAGCCAAAGGGTTCGTCAGACCGAGTGTATCGCCTTTGAGTAAACCGGTATTATTTGTAAAGAAGAAGGATGGAACGATGTGAATGTGTATTGATTATCGTCAATTGAACAAAGTCACTATTAAGAACAAGTACCCGTTGCCGCGTATTGATGATCTTTTTGACCAGTTGCAGGGTGCTAGGGTGTTCTCTAAGATTGACTTGAGGTTGGGGTACCATCAGTTGAAGATTCGGGATTCGGATGTTCTAAAGACTGCATTCCGGACTAGATATGGTCATTATGAGTTTCTGGTGGTGTCCTTCGGTTTAACTAATGCCCCGGCAGCGTTTATGGATTTGATGAACAGGGTATTCGGACCATATATTGATTCATTTATCATTGTCTTCATTTATGATATTTTGATTTACTCGCGCAACAAGGAATAGCACAAGCAACATATAAGAGTGATGCTTTAGACACTGCGAGAACAAAAGCTATACGCTAAGTTCTCCAAATATGAGTTTTGGCTGGAGTCTGTAGCATTTTTGGGGCATATTATATTGGGCGAGGGCATTAAAGTTGATCCTAAAACAATTAAGGCAGTTCAGAATTGGCATCGTCCCACTTCGGTGACTGAGATCAGGAATTTTCTAGGTTTAGTAGGTTATTATCGTCGGTTCGTGGAAAGTTTTTCATCTATTGCAATGCCTTTGACCAAATTAACCCAGAAGGGTGCTCCGTTCCGATGGTCCGATGATTGTGAGGTGAGCTTTCAGAAGCTCAAGACAGCATTGACTACAGCACCAGTATTAGTGTTGCCTTCCGTTTTGGGGACGTATACAATGTATTGTGACGCTTCGCGCGTTGGCTTGGGTTGTGTATTGATTCAAGAAGGGCGAGTTATTGCATATGCTTTACGTCAGCTGAAACCCTACGAGAAGAATGATCAAGGGCATGATTTGGAGTTAGTTGTGATTGTTCACGCTCTTAAGATTTGGAGGCATTATCTTTATGGGATGTCTTGTGAGGTTTACACTGATCATCGCAATTTGCAACATTTGTTCAAGCAGTGGGATCTAAATTTGAGACAGCGCAAATGGCTTCAGTTACTAAAAGATTATGATATTACTATCATGTATCATCCAGGCAAAGCAAATATGGTTGCAGACGCCTTGAGTAGAAAGGCGGAGAGTATGGGTAGTTTGGCTTTCATTTCAGCAGAGGAGAGGCCATTAGCTTTGGATATTCAGTCCTTGGCTAACAGACTTGTGAGGCTGGACATTTCAGAGCCCAGCCGAGTTCTTACATGTGTTGTGGCCCAGTATTCACTACTTGAGCAGATCAAGGCTCGCCAGTATGATGATCCATACTTAATGGTTCTTCGAGAAACGGTACTACGGGGTGGCGCCAAGGAAGTTACTATTGGAGCTGATGGAGTTCTGCGAATCCAGGATCGCTTATGAGTTCCTAATGTGGATGGACTGAGGAAAAAGATCCTAGAGGAGGCACACAGTTCTCGGTATTCTATTTATCGAGGCGCTACGAAGATGTATCGTGACCTGAGGTAGCATTATTGGTAGCGACGAATAAAAAAGGACATAGTTGAGTATGTAGCTAGGTGTCTAAATTGCCAGTAAGTTAAATATGAGCACCAGAGGCCAGGTGACCTACTTCAGCAGATGATTATACCAGAATGGAAATAGGAACACATTACTATGAACTTTGTAGTTGGGTTGTCGCGGACCTTGCGGAAGTTTGATGCAGTTTGGGTGATTGTTGATAGGTTGACCAAGTCGGCATACTTTATTCCTGTTGTGACTACGTATAATTCAGAGAGGTTGGCCCAGATATATATCCAGGAGATAGTTCGGTTGCACGGTGTGCCAATTTCTATCATATCAGATAGGGGCCCTCAGTTTACTTTACATTTCTGGAGAGCAGTACAGAGTGAATTAGGGACCCGTGTAGAGCTCAGCACAACCTTTCATCCGCAGACCGACGGGCAGTCAGAGCGGACAATTCAGATTTTGGAGGATATGCTCGGGGCATGTGTGATTGACTTTGGAGGTCAGTGGGATCGTTTCTTGCCTTTGGCCGAGTTTGCTTATAATAACAATTACCAATCCAGCATCGAGATGGCTTCATTTGAGGCTTTATAGGGTCGGCGATGTCGTTCACCCATCGGATGGTTTGAGCCCAGCGAGGCGAAGTTATATGATACTGATTTGGTGAAGGATTCCTTGGAAAAGGTAAAGTTGGTTCAGGAGCGACTTTGTACGGCACAATCCAGACAGAAGAGTTACGCGGATCAGAAAGCGCGTGACTTATCTTTTATGGTAGGTGAAAAAGTCCTCTTGAAAGTTTCGCCGATGAAGGGAATCATGAGATTTGGAAAAAAGAGAAAGTTGAGCCTAAGGTTTATAGGCCCATTTGAGGCGTTGAGACGAGTTAGGGAGGTTGCTTACGAGCTTGCTTTGCATCCCAGTCTATCAGGAGTTCATCCAGTTTTTCATGCATCTATGCTCCGAAAGTATCATGCCGACCTATCACATGTGTTAGACTTCAGCACAGTTCAACTAGATAATAGCTTGGGTTATAAAGAGGAGCCAGTTGCCATTGTTGGTAAACAGGTTCGCCAGTTGAGGTCCAAAAGGATTTCTGCACTAAAAGTCCAGTAGAGGGACCAACCAGTCGAGGAAGAGACTTGGGAGGCCGAGCAAAATATGCGGAGCTGATATCCACACTTATTCACCACTCCAGGTACAATTCTAAACCTGTTCGAGGACGAACGTTTGTTTAAGAGGTAGAGAATGTAATGACCCAACCAGTCATTTTGACTTTTAGAACCTCGTTACCCTAAATAAAACTTTTCGCATGTGCTTTTATTAATTTATCACTTGCGGGGATGGTTGGTTCAGAATTTGGAAGTGATCGGGTTGAAATCAGAACAATTGATTCCTTAGTTTGGCTTTAAAAGGCCAAATTTGACTTCGGTCAACATTTTGAGAAAACGACTCCAGAATCGGGATTTGACGATTCCAATAGGTTCGTATGATGATTTCGGACTTGGGCGTATGTTCGAATCGGGTTTTTAAAAACTCGGGAGCGTTTTAGCGCTTAATAGTGAAAATCAACTATTTGAAGGTTTAAAGTTCTTTAAAATTTGGTTTGGAGTAGGTTTTGGAGTAATCGAGGTCCGTTCGAAATTCTGAGTTTGGGAATAGTTCCGTATGGTGATTTAAGATTTGCACGTAAATTTTTGTGTCATTTCGAGTAGTATAAGTATGTTTCGGTGCGTTTGGAGTAAGTTTGAAGAATTTAAAATTTTTAAGTTGAATCAATTTGGTTTGAGGTATGATTCTTAGTTTTGATGTTGTTTTACGAGTTTCGATAGTTCAAGCGAGTCCATTTTATGATTTCAAACTTGTTGGTATGTTCGGGCGGGGCCCCGACAGTTAATCGGACGAGGCTCGGAGTAAGTTGGAAATTGAGAGCTAAAGCTGAAGCTCTCCAGTTCTGTCAGAACCACAGACGCGGAAAAAGGGCCGCACCTGCGAAGGCGTAGGTGCGAAGGAGAGAAGCGCAGGTGCAGAGAAGGCGCATGTGAGACGTAGAAGTCGCAGAAGAGGACTCGCAGATGCGAGCCGCTGACCGCAGAAGCGAAGGGCCAGCTTAGGGGAAACAACCGCATCTGCGATACCTTTTCCGCAGATGCGGAGCCGCAAAAGCGGCTAGCTAGCCGCAGATGCGAAAAACCTGCTTGTGCAGAACCTTAAAAATGGACGAGGCTCAGTTCATTTTAGTCTGTTTTTCTTCCATGTTTGGGCGATTTCAGAGCTTTTTGAGAGGGGATTTCAACTAGCAATTGGAAAGTAATTTAATTCTACACACCTTGAGTTAAATACATAGATTATGGGTAGATTATAACTGGTAAATCTTGGAAATCAAGGGTTTAGATGAAAAATCTAGATTTTTATAAAAATGAGATTTTAACCACGAAAATGGTTATGGAATTGGATAGAAATTATATATTTGAGTTCTTGAGATTATGGGTAACGTTTTCCTCCGAATATTTCTGGAATCCGGGCACGTGGGCCCGGGGTGAATTTTAGGAATTTTACCATTTTGGATAGCGTAATTTATTTAATAGATGAATTTAGAATTATTGAGCATGCATTAATTATTTTATATAACTTTTAGATAGTTTCGGATTTTTCGGCATCGAATTGAGGTTTTACGCGACATTTGATCGGAAAAGTGGACTTTGAGACAAAGTAAGTCTCTTGTCTAATCTTGTGAGGGGAAATTTACCCAATAGGTGATTTAAATTAATAATTATTGCTAAATGTGGCGGCTACGTACGCACGAGGTGACGAGAGTACGTATGTAGCTACTATTTATGCTAAAGTCCGGGTAGTTTAGGACTCAAAAATCATAAATTACGTGTGTAAATTATATTCTTTATTTAATTAAATTATTTGTAATACATTGTGGATTATTAGGGAAAGATAGTAAAAGATGAAAACCTCATACACTTAATTTTCTATTTAAATTAATTAATTGTTAAAAACAATTGTGCATCCTCTCGTATTAATCTTATAATAAATACACTCTCGTTCCTGAGGTACATAAAAAAATGTCCTCCTTTCTTGTGGAGCGGGCCGAACGCCTCGGCAGTATAGATACATCTATGGATCGGTCCCTTGGCAGCGTACACAACACTCTGGATCGGGCCGTACGACCTCGACAGAAATCTTGCCTAATAATAATAATAATTACACGATACCATGATATTTTAATTGCGGCTTGTGAATTTAATTAATAGATTGTGAATTGTTGCATTTGAAGAAATTTAATTATTTCTGTTGGTTAAATAAAATTATTGTTAACTCTGTGAATCATGTTGATTGAAATATTCTATTTTTTAAATTTATTATTATTAACCCTTAGTGAGTGTTAAAGTCAACCATCTCGTCTCTACCTCTTCGAGATTAGGCTTGATACTTACTGGGTACATGTTGTTTACGTACTCATTCTACACTTGCTGCACTTTTTGTGCAAGACCTGATAAAGGTGCTACAGTTGGACCTATTGGTGCGCACCCGCGATATCCAGAGGCATAGTGGTGAGCTGCCCTTCTGAGCCATTCCGCAGCAATCAGTGCCTCTTCCTGAATTTTATTCTATCTATTTTATTTCAGACAGTATTTGAATTTTTGTATTATCTACTAGATGTCCATACACTTGTGACACCAGGTCTTGGCACACACACTAGTAGACTTTTCAGATTTAATTACTTTCTTGGTTATTTTAAATTTACCAGATCTTTTCACATTGTCTTGATTATTGCAAGTAAGAAGAGTTTAATTATTCGGTTAATTTATAAAAGGATTGAATACGTGTTTAAATTACTAGTTGGCTTGCCTAGCTGTAGTGTTGGGCGCCATCACGGCCTATAGGTGAAATTGGGTCGTGACACATATACATGTAAATTAAAATAATACTAAAAATAAATTCTTCCCCACAAAAAACTTAGACTGGGATATATGAGATACTTATTAATTACATTTCTTAATTTATCAATTTTCAGTTTACACATAATGAAAGTTCATAATCGATTGACATTGTTACATAATGTCCTTGTCAATTTATACGCTCTTTGATAAAGCAAATTTTTAATCCCTTTATCCTTTGTATGTTAGAATCCCAATAAATGTATATCACAATAATAATGTGTATATCACAATTTTATTTTTCTTCTTTGTGTATATTAAAATATATATTAAAATTTTATTTTTCTTATTTATATATCTAAACTATGAAATTATAAAATTAGTTAATATTTATTATTTTCTCTATATCAATGTATATTACAACAAAATATTATATTGCATATCGCAGTGTATACCACATCAAATAATATGTATACCAAAATATATAACACAAGTTTAGATATATATTTTGCTATACACATTATTGTTATGATATACATTTATTAGCTATCTAGTGCAATATCTATAGCTATGATTTCTTTTTCCTGTGGATGCATTGTCACACCATGCCAAAATCTCTTTATTAAAAATGTGTTGTGTACTTCCAATCTGTTGTGGGGCCCAAACTTGTATTCATTTTGGCCCATCTTTGGAAATCAAATGGATCTAAAGGAAAAAATTCAATGTAATAGAATCAAGGGAGCTTTGTGGGATAATTCACTGTAATTCTCACTTCAATGCTGTAACGATCCGACCGGACGTTTCGAGAGTTATAGCCCCATTTTTTCCATTTCTGCTTCTTCTATGTTCTTGAGTTATATTATGATATATCAGGTTAGTTAGTTCAGGTCCGGAGTGGTTTCGGAGTGAATTGAGACACTTAAGTTGGAAAAGTCAATTGAATGTTGACTTATATGTAAACGATCTCGGATTTGGATTTTGATGATTTTGTTAGCTCCGTTAGGTGATTTTTGATTTGGAGGTCTGTAGTGAAATTAGGCTTGAATTGGCGAAAGTTGAAAATTTGGCATTTTTGGTCGGCAGTGAAAAATTTGATATCGGGGTCGGAATGGATTTCCGGAAGTTGGAGTAGGTTCGTAATGTCACTTGTGACGTGTGTGTAAATATTTGAGGTCATTCGGACGTGGTTTGGTAGGTTTTGGCGTCGTTTGCAAAATTTGGAAGTTCTTAAGCTTGAATCTGAGGGTAATTTGGTGTTTTGATGTTGTTTTGAGTGGTTCGAAGGTTCGACTAAGTTCGTATGGGGTTATATGACTTGTTGGCATGTTTAGGTGAGGCTCTGAGGGCCTCGGGTGTGTTTCGGGTAGTTAACGGATCAAGTTTGAAGTTTGGAGAATTGTTGAAGATGGCATGTTGCTAGTGTAATCGCACCTGCGAGGGTATTGTCGCAGGTGCGACGAAGCAGGTGCGGGAGTGTGTTGGACTGGGGAGAACCGCAGGTGCGAGTGGGTGTGCGCATCTGCGAGCCCGCAGAAGCGGAAGAGGTCAGGCAGTGGCCGCAGGTGCGAGGTCTTTTCCGCACCTGCAAGGTCGCAGAAGCGGATATGGAGCGCAGGTGCGGAGTTGGGGACTTAAGTGATTTTCCGCAGATGCGGAGGTTATTGCGCAAAAGCGAGACTGCAGGTGCGAAAAGTCTTGGCAGAACCTATAAATAGAAGACTTCGCGGTTTGTTCCTCATTTCTACCATTTTCAAGTCGGACCTTGGAGCTTTTTGAGTGATTTTGAAGGGGATTCAAGGGTTTTTCAGTGAGTTAAGTTGCTTGAGTTCTAATAATCCTAACTATGGTATTTTCCAGTTGTTTTCTTATCTAATTAGTGGGATTTAGGAATGAAAATAGGGGGTTAGGGCTTTTTGGAGAGGATAATTTGAGGGTTTGAGGGACCAAATGAGGTCGGAGTTTGATAAATTTCGTATGGTTAGACTCGTGAGTGGATGGTCTTTCAAGTTTTGTGACTTTTGTCGGATTTAGAGACGTGGGTCCGGGGGTCGGGTTTGAACCAATTTCGGATTTTGGGTCTAATTTGGTAGTTTTTCTTGTGGAAATGCTTCCTTAACATATACTAATGGTATTGAACTGACTGTGACTAGATTCGGAGCATTTGGAGTCCTAATCGAGAGGAAAGGGCATTGCGAAGTAGGTATTTATTCGGATTAAGGTAAGTAGCAGTCTTAAATCTGGTTTTGAGGGTATGAAACCCCGAGAATTTGAATAATGTGATATTTGGAGGTGACGCACATGCTTAGGTGATGGGCGTGTGAGCGTGCACCGTGAGGGATTGTGACTTGGTCCGTCCCGTGAGACTATAAAGTCGAATAGCCATTGTTATTACTTGATTTTCGTTGTTTTTGAGCAATTGACTACCTTTCATGTTAGAAACCATGCTTAGGCCATATGATATCACTATTGGGACTCGCAGCGGTCGTACACTTGTTAAACTGACTGCTAATTGTTGTCTTGTACTCAGTCACAGTCTTATTGTGTGTTATGTCTCTGTTTCCTCTCATTTCTTGTTGATACTTGTTGTATTCCCTATTGGGGCTGGTTATTATGATATTCTGGGAGCCCAAGGGGCGGGAGAGGTTAGTGACTGAGGTAGGGCCTGAGTGCCGGGTTGAGAGCTATGTGAGATATATTGGATCGGGCTGCACGCCACAGTAATATTGGATCGGGTTGTATGCCGCAACAAGCCTTCGGGCCATATATCGGATCGGGCTACACGACGCAGCAGTATTGGGTCGGGCTGCACGCCGCAGCAATATATAGCGCTTGGGCTGTAGGAGCCCCTCCGGAGTCTATACACCCCCAATGAGCGCAGGTACCTTTGATAGTGAGTATTGAGGCTGAGAGCCAAGTGATTGAGCTGTTGAGATAGATGAGTGACAGTAGCCCTGTGAGGCTGTACTTGCTCTTATTTTGTTGTTGCATTTCATTGCTAATTATTGTTGTTGTGAAACTTTCTGGAGGGCTTATATTGTTGTACCTGAACTCGAAATGTTTTGATTTAAAACACCGAATTGAAAGCATGTCTACTTTTCTTGCCGAAATTACTAAAATGAACTGAAATTGTGTAGTTCGTCACTGCTTCTTAGTTCCTTATTTAATTTTGTTACTTAATGAGTTAGAAGTACTCACGTTACTCCATGCACCTAGTGTGCAGATTCAGGTGTGACTGGACGTGAAGTTATTAATTTCGTGCGCAGTTGATCTTCCGGAGATTTACAAGGTAGTTGTCGGCGTTCGCAGACCTTGTGCTCCCTCCTCATCATCTTTCTTTCTCTGTATTGATATCTAGACGCAGACTATTGTAGACACTGTCTTTTAGATTGAGAGTCTAGTTGCTCATGACTTAGTGACACCCCGATGTCGGGATATATTTCCGCACTTATGTTTTATTTGGGTTTTACCCCCGTATTTATGAGAAACTCTGGTTATTTTAAATGTCTTAATTCTTTTCTATTAAATTTGGAAAGTGTTTTGGGAAGGTCGGCTTGCCTACCACCACGATAGGCGTCATCACGATGGGTTAGGTTTTGGGTCGTGACAAGTTGGTATCAGAGCCTAGGTTACATAGGTATCACGAGTCATGAGCGGGTTTAGTAGAGTCTTGCGGATCGGTACGGAAACGTCTGTACTTATCTTCAGGAGGCTATAGGACCCTTAGGAAACTCCACATTCTTGAATTCTTGTCGTGCGAATCTGTTGATTCTAGTAACTAAGCATTTGTTGTTTCATTCTCTCACAGATGGTGAGGACTCGTACTACCGGTTAGGAGGGCCAGCCACTAGTACCACCAGCTAGGGCCGCGAGAGGCCGAGGCCGCAGTACAGGCCGTGGTAGGTGCAGTCGCATAGCAGTTGGGGTAGTACCTGCAGATCCACCAGTTGCCCCAGATCAGGACCAGATTCCAGTTGTTGATGCACCAGCTCAGGCACCACCTGTGCCTATTGTGATTCCAAGCCTTCAGGAGGCCTTAGCTCAGATTATGACTGCGTGCACCAGCCTTGCTCAGGCGGTCTCTGTTCCACCGCAGCAACCACTTCTCAGGTCGGGGGAGGTGTTAAGACTCCCGCTGCTCGCACACCAGAGCAGGTGGTACAGGGATTCCAGACACCGGGGGCACCACCCGCCCAGCTGGTTGCAGCTCAGGACTATGTGGTTCCTTCTATGCTTGAGGATGAGCAGCGTAGATTGGAGAGGTTTGGGAGACTCGAGCCTCCATCTTTCAGTGGTGCAGAGGGAAAGGATGCACAGGGTTTCTTGGACAAATGTCAGAGGATACTCCGTACAACAGGTATTCTGGAGACCAGCGTGGTCTCGTTCACTACCTTTCAGTTCTCTGGGGCTGCATTCAGTTGGTGGGAGGCTTACGAGAGGCATAGGTCGGTCAGCACAGCACCCCATACTTGGCAGCAGTTCTCCGTTATCTTTCTGGAGAAGTTCGTGCCTCATTCCCGAAGAGAGGAGCTACAGACAGTTTGAGCAGCTTCGTTAGGGTGATATGTCCATGACGCAGTATGAGATGCGATTCTCAGAGGTGGCCCGTCATGCTATCTGGTAGGTTCCCACGGACAGAGAGAGCATCAGGAGGTTTATAGATGGTCTCACTTTTCAACTTCGATTGCTTATGACCAGAGAGAGTGTTTGGTGCTAATTTTTATGAGGTTGTCGACATTGCTCGGCAGATTGAGATAGTTCGTGGTCAGGAGAGGGTTGAGAGGGAGGCCAAGAAGCCTCGTGGACAGGGTGGATTTAGTGGTACTCATTCTGGGGGGTCACTTCCAGCACAGTAGAGGTTGTCCATTCAGACATGCTCAGACGGCTCGCCCAATTCACCGTGGTATATCATCTGGCCATGGATCTCACAGTTATCAGCAGGTCCTTCTGCTAGTTCTTCTCGTGCTCCATCGGGTCAGGGTTCGTCTATTCCAGGTCCTTCTGCTAGTTATCCCGGTGCTCGAGGTTCCCTTCAGTCCCCAACACCAGCACCGGAGTGTAGCTATGAGTGTAGGGAGTTTGGTCACATGAGGAGAGAGTGTCCCCGTCTAGTGAGAGGTCCCGCTCCGCAGAGAAGCCAGTCTATGTCATCAACATCAGTTCCTCCACCACTAGCTCAGTCAGCTAGGGGTCGCCCGAGAGAGGAAGGCAGATCAGGGGGTAGCCAGGCCCGTTTCTATGCTCTTCCTGCCAGACTAGATGTTGTGATTACGGGTATTGTCTCAGTTTGTCACAGAGATGCCTCTGTATTATTTGACCCTGGTTCCACTTATTCATATGTTTCCTCGTATTTCTCTCATTTTCTGGATATGCCCTGAGAGTCTTTAGTTTCATCTGTTCATGTATCTACTCTTGTGGGTGATACTATTATTGTGGACCACGTATATCGGTCATATATGGTGACTATTAGGGGTCTGGAGACCAGAGTGGATCTTTTGCTGCTCAGCATGGTCGATTTTGATGTGATATTGGGTATGGATTGGTTGTCTCCATGTCATGCTGTTCTAGATTGTCACGCTAAAGCTGTGACGTTGGTGATGCCGGAGTTGCCAAGGGTTGAGTGGGGCAGTTCTATAGACTATGTTCCCAGTAGAGTGATTTCATACTTGAAGGCTCAGCGGATGGTTGAGAAGGGTTGTCTATCCTATTTGGCTTTTGTGAGGGATGTTAGTGTAGAGACTCTTGCCATTAATTCTGTTTCGGTGGTACGTGACTTTCCGGATGTGTTTCCTGCAGACATGTCGGGTATGCCGCCTGACAAGGATATTGACTTTGGTATTGATTTGGTGCTGGGCACTCAGCCCATTTCTATTCCACCGTATAGTATGGAACCGGTGGATTTGAAGGGACAGCTTCAGGAACTTCTTGATAAGGGGTTTATTCGACCTAGTGTGTCACCTTGGGGTGCACTGCTCCAATATTTGAAGAAGAAAGATCGTTCCATGAGGATGTGCATTGATTACAAGCAGTTAAACAAGGTCATGGTCAAGGACAAGTACCCTTTGCCACGTATTGATGACTTATTTGACCAGCTTTAGGGGACGAGGGTGTTCTCCAAGTTTGATTTGAGGTCAGGGTATCACCAGCTGAAGATTCGGGATTTTGATATTCTTAAGACAGCTTTCAGGACCCGATATGGCCATTATAAGTTCTTAGTGATGTCTTTTGGGCTGACCAATGCCCCAGCAACGTTCATGCATTTGATGAACAGTGGATTCCATCCCTATTTAGACTCATTCATTATTGTATTCATTGATGACATCCTGGTATACTCTCATAGCCAGGAGGAGCATGCTCATCATCTGAGGATCTTGTTACAGAGATTAAAGGAGGAGAAGCTCTATGCAAAGTTCTCCAAGTGTGAGTTTTGGCTCGGTTTAGTAGCTTTCTTGGTGCACGTGGTCTCCAGTGAGGGTATTCAGGTGAATCCAAAGAAGATAGAGGCGGTGCAGAGTTGGCCTAGACCGTCCTCAACCACGGAGATTAGGATCTTTCTTGGTTTGGAAGGCTATTACCGTCACTTTGTGGAGGGATTTTCATCTATTGCATCGCCCTTGACCAAATTGACCCAAAAGGGTGCTCCATTCAGGTGGTCGGATAAGTGTGAGGAGAGCTTTCAGAAGCTCAAGACTGCCTTGACCACAGCTCCAGTGTTAGTTCTGCCATCAGCTTCAGGTTTTTACACCTTGTATTGTGATGCCTCGAGGATAGGCATTAGATGTGTTCTGATGCAGGAGGGTAGGGTGATTGCCTATGCCTCGCGCCAGTTGAAGACCCATAAGAAGAACTATCTTGTCCATGACATTAAGTTAGCAACCATTGTTCACGCCTTGAAGATTTTGCATCATTATTTGTATGGGGTTCATTGTGAGATCTATACTATCACCGGAGTTTGCAGCATTTGTTTAAGTAGAAGGATCTTAATTTGCGTCAGCGAAGATGGTTAGAGCTTCTTAAGGACTATGATATCACTGTTTTGTACTATCCGGGGAAGGACAATGTGGTGGCCGATGCTTTGAGTCACCGGGCGGAGAGTTTGGGGAGTTTAGCATATCTTCCAGCGGCAGAGAGACCCGTCGCATTGGATGTTCAGGCCTTAGCGGGCCATCTTGTTAGATTGGATATATCATAGCCGAGTCGACTATTGGCTTTCCTAGTCTCCAGGTCTTCTCTTTATGACCGTATCAGGGAGCGTCAGTATGATGGCCCCCCACCTGCTTGTTCTTCAGGACAGGGTCCGGCAAGGTGATGCTAGGGATGTGACTATTGGTGATGATGGTGTGTTGAGTATGCAGGGCCGGATATGTGTGCCTAATGTAGATAGGCTTAGGGAGTTGATTCTTGAGGAGGCCCACAGCTCGCGGTATTCCATCCATCCAGGTGTCGCGATTATTGGTGGAGGCGGATGAAGAAGGATATAGTTGGGTTTGTAGCTCGGTGTCTCAACTGTCAGCAGAAAGTATGAGCATCAGATACCGGGTGGATTTCTTCAGAGATTAGAGATCCCAGAGTGGAAGTGGGAGCGGATCACCATGGACTTCATAGTTGGGCTCCTACGGACTTCGAGGAAGTTCGATGCTATTTGGGTCATTATGGATCGGCTGATCAAGTCTGCGCACTTCATTCCAGTTGGTACTACTTACACTTCGGAGCGGTTGGCTGAGATTTATATTCGAGAGATTGTTCGCCTGCATGGTGTCCCAGTTTCCATCATTTCAGATAGAGGTACTCAGTTTACATTGCAGTTTTGGAGTGCCGTGCAGCGAGAGTTGAGTACTCAGGCTGATTTGAGCACAGTTTTTCACCCTCAAACGGACAAATAGTCCGAGCGCACTATCCAGATATTGGAGGATATGTTGCGCGCCTGTGTCATTGACTTTGGGGGTTCATGGGACCAGTTTCTGCCGCTTGTGGAGTTTGCATATAACAACAGTTAACAGTCGAGCATTCAGATGGCTCTGTACGAGGCTTTATATAGGAGGAGGTGTAGATCTCCAATAGGATAGTTCGAACCGGGTGAGGCTAGGCTCTTGGGTACAGACTTGGTCCAGGATGCATTAGACAAGGTAAAATCGTTTCAGGAGCAGCTTCGCACGGCGCAGTCTAGGAAGAAGATCTATGCGGACAGGAAAGTCCGTGATGTGTCTTTCATGGTCGGGGAGAAGGTGTTGCTGAAGGTATCACCCATGAAGGGTGTTATGAGGTTTGGGAAGAGGGGCAAGTTGAGCTCCCGGTTCATTGGGCTTTTTGAGGTGGTTCAGGGGGTAGGGGAGGTGGCTTACAAGCTTGCCTTACCACCCAACTTGTCGAGTGTTCATCCAGTGTTTCACGTTTCTATGCTCCGGAAGTATATTGGAGATCCGTCCCATGTTTTGGATTTCAGCACGGTTCAGCTGGATGGTGATATGACTTATGATGTGGAGTCGGTGGCCATTTTGGATCGGCAGGTTCGGAAGTTGAGATCAAAGGATATAGCTTCAGTGAAGGTGCAGTAGAGAGGTCATCCTGTGGAGGAATCCACTAGGGAGACCGAATAGGAGATGCGGAGCAGATATCCACACCTATTCGAGACTCAAGGTATGCTTCTAGACTCGTTCGAGGACGAACGTTTGTTTAAGAGGGGGAGGATGTAACGATCCGGCCGGTCGTTTCGAGAATTATAGCCCTGTTTTCTCCATTTCTGCTTCTTTCGTGTTCTTAAATTATACTATGATATATCGGGTAAGTTGGTTCGGGTCTGGAGTGGTTTCGGAGTGAATTGAGACACTTAGTCTCTTTGAGATAAGCTTAAGTTGGAAAAGTCAACTAGATATTGACTTATGTGTAAACGATCTTGGATTTGGATTTTGATGATTCTGTTAGCTCTGTTAGTTGCTTTTTGTCTTATGAGCGTGTCCGGAATGTGATTTGGAGGTCCGTAGTGGAATTAGGCTTGAATTGGCGAAAGTTGGAAATTTGGCGAATTTGATCGGCAGTGGAAAATTTGATATCGGGGTCGGTATGGATTTCCGGAAGTTGGAGTACGTTCGTAGTGTCACTTATGACGTGTGTGTAAACATTTGAGGTCATTCGGACGTGGTTTTGGTAGGTTTCGGCGTCGTTTGTGGAATTTAGAAGTGTGAAAGTTCTTAGGCTTGAATCTGAGGTAATTTGGTGCTTTGTTGTTGTTTTGAGTAGTTCAACGGTCCTACTAAGTTCATATGGGGTTATATGACTTGTTGGCATGTTTAGTTGAGGCCCCGAGGGCCTCGGGTGTGTTTCGGGTGGTTAACGGATCAAGTTTGAAGTTTGGAGAATTGATGAAGTTGGCCTATTGCTTGTGTAATCGCACCTGCGAGGGTATTGTCGCGGGTGCGATGCCGCAGGTGCGGTGGGACGGACGCAGGTGCGGGAGTGTGTTGGACTGGGGAGAACCGCAGGTGCGAGTGGGTGTGCGCATCTGCGAGCCCGCAGAAGCGGGTAGTTGCCCGCAGAAGCGGAAACGAGGAGGTCAGGCAGTGGCAGCAGGTGCGAGTTCTTTTCCGCACTTGCGAGGTCTCAGAAGCGGAGAGGGAGCGCAGGTGCGGAGTTAGGGACTTAAGTGATTTTCCTCAAATGCGGAGGTTATTGCGCAAAAGCGAGACTGCAGGTGCGCATTCTAAGCCACAAGTGCGAAAAGCCAGGGCAGAACCTATAAATAGAAGACTTCGCGAACTTTTGCTCATTTCCACCATTTTCAAGTCGTGCCTTGGAGCTTTTGGAGTGATTTTGAAGGGAATTCAAGGGTTTTTCAGTGAGTTAAGTTGCTTGAGCTCTAATACTCCTAAGTATGGTGTTTTTTCGTTGTTTTCTCATCTAATTAGTGGGATTTAGGAGTGAAAATAGGGGGTAGGGCTTGGGATTTTGGAGAGGATAATTTGAAGATTTGAGGGACCAAATGAGGTCGGATTTTGATAAATTTCGTATGGTTAGACTCGTGAGTGGATGGGCTTTTAAGTTTTGTGACTTTTGTTGGATTTCGAAATGTGGGCCCGGGGACCGGGTTTGAACCAAATTCGGGTTTTGGGTCTAATTTGGTAGTTTTTCTTGCGGAATTGCTTCCTTTAGCATATATTAATGGTATTATACTGGTTGTGACTAGATTTGGAGCATTTGGAGGCCGAATCGAGAGGCAAGAGCATTGCAGAGTAGGGATTTATTCGGATTGAGGTGAGTAACAGTCTTAAATCTGGTTTTGAGGGTATGAAACCCTAAGAATTTGTATAATGTGATATTTGGAGGTGACGCACATGCTAGGTGACGGGCGTGTGAGCGTGCACCATGAGAGATTATGACTTGGTTTATCCCGTGAGACTGTGAAGTCGAATAGCCATTGTTATTACTTGAGTTTCCTTGTCTTTGAGCAATTGACTGTCTTTCATGTGAGAAACCATGCTTATGCCATATGATATCACTATTGGGACTCGCAACGGTCGTATACTTGTTGAACTGACTGCTAATTGTTGTCTTGTACTCAGTCACAGTCTTATTGTGTGTTATGTCTCTGTTTCCTCTCATTTCTTGTTGATACTTGTTGTATTCCCTGTTGGGCTGGTTATTATGATATTCTGGGAGCCCGAGGAGCTGGAGAGGTTAGTGACTGAGGTAGGGCCTGAGTGTCGGGTTGAGAGCTACGTGAGATATATTGGATCGGGTTGCACGCCGCAACAATATTGGATCGAGTTGCATGCCGCAACAATCCTTCGAGCCATATATCGGATCGGGATGCATGCCGCAGCAATATATGGATAGGGCTGCACACCGCAGCAGTATTGGTCGGGTTGCACGCCGCAGCAATAGATAGCGTTTGGGTTGTAGAAGCCCCTCCGGAGTCTATACAACCCCGGTGAGCGCAGGTTCCTTTGATTGTGAGTATTGAGGTTGAGAGCCGAGTGATTGAGTTGTTGAGATAGATGAGTGACAGTAGCCCTATGAGGTTATACTTGCTCTTATTTTGTTGTTGCACTTCGTTGCTAATTGTTGTTGTTGTGAAACTTTCTGGAGGGCTTATATTGTACTTGAACTCGAAATGTTTTGATTTAAAACACCGAATTGAAAGCATGCCTACTTTTCTTCCGAAATTACTAAAATGAACTGAAATTGTGTAGCTCGTCACTGCTTCTCAGTTCCTTATTTAATTTTGTTACTTACTGAGTTGGAAGTACTCACGTTACTCCCTACACCTTGTGTGCAGATTCAGGTATGACTGGACGTGAAGGTCATTGAGTTCGTGCGCAGTTGATCTTCCGGAGATTTATGAGGTAGCTGCCGGCGTTCGGAGACCTTGTGCTCCCTCCTCATTATCTTTCTTTCTCTGTATTGATATCTAGACGCAGACTATTGTAGACACTGTCTTTTAGATTGAGANTCCTTATTATCTTTCTTTCTCTATATTGATATCTAGTCGCAGACTATTGTAGACACTGTCTTTTAGATTGAGAGTCTAGTTGCTCATGACTTAGTGACACCCCGATGTCGGGCTATATTTCCGCACTTATATTTTATTTGGGTTTTACCCCCGTATTTATGAGAAACTCCGGTTATTTTAAATGTCTTAATTCTTTTCTATTAAATTTGGAAAGTGTTTTGGAAAGGTCGGCTTGCCTAGTACCACGATAGGCGTCATCACGACGGGTTAGGTTTTGGGTCGTGACAAATGCCCTACTGCGAATTGATATCTATGTTTTAATTTTAACAATGAAGCAATCTTTATTTTCACTCTACATTATGATGTACATTTACTTCTTTTTCTTTTGGTAAATAATACTAGAGTTAATGATAAATTTTCTGAACAGAAAAGAGCAAAATTGTAAATCAATGGGTAAACTCAAGGAAAGTAGGTGATGTCAGGGAAATTTCATTATGATAATATTATATATAATACTCCTAACATATGTGCTATATACTTCAAATTCATTATAAATACTAGAGCACTAGTTCAGAAGCATGCGTGCCTTTCTTTCTGTTTTTAATATCACAAAAAGGGGCGAAATATATGGTTCAAATGGGGTTAAACTAAATTTTGGCAGTCGAATAATTATACCATGTAAGTAGGGTTATAAATTATTTCTCATCAAAAATACTTTTTAAAATAGTATTTATGAGAGAAATAGTTTTAAAAGCTTGACCATAATAATAGATAGAGAGGTCAAATTGAAGGAAAACCGCGTGTCATTCGTTCATATGTTTTCGTCCCAAAACAAAGAACACAACAATTCTTTCTCCAAATTGATCACCAGCCCTACGACGACAACAACAACAACAACAACCCAGTATAATCCCACTAGTGGGGTCTGGGGAGGGTAGTGTGTACGCAGACCTTACCCCTACCCTGGGGTAGAGAGGCTGTTTCCAAATGACCCTCGGCATCCTTCCCTCCAAGAACTCCCCACCTTGCTCTTGGGGTGACTCGAACTCACAACCTCTTGGTTGGAAGTGGAGGGTGCTTACCATCAGAGCAACCCACCTTGTTGAGAAATCACCAGCCCTAATAGTTGAGAAATCAGTGAACAACGCATTTTGGACAAGCATTGGCAGCTTCTTGCATTGAGTTCGTCGGACCTAAGTGAACGTTCGCTATACCCAGGTGTAAAGTTTCACTAATACTTAGCTTACCAGAGAGATACACGAGTATATATACAGAAACTCAAGTTGAACTTTTAATCAGGCTATTCACCCCCTTTAAATTTTAATCAATTCAGAATTTCATAAATTTACTATAGGTGATGGGTTGGTAAGTGGCCTTTCTTTGTTAATTTTGAAATGTTTAGTACTTTTCTGGATAAAATTATTGGTCATGGACCTTTTAATTTTTTATTCGTTTATTGGCCTAGTGATGATTCTGCTTTTCAAGTTTGGTACTAAACACGTTCATGTAAGATAATAAACGCAGGCATGAACCTAGTTGATTATGCAGTTAGCTAACTTTGCGGTCCTTTTAGAATACTATAATATAATATTAATAGCTTCCAGAAGGTAGAGAATTCATGGGGCAAAATACAGTTATGAACACAAAAAGTTCCATTTCTGAGTGCTTAAATACCAACAATCTTTCCTAGTCAATAAAGCTGCCAGCAACAACCATATTTGAACACGATATATAGCCGCTATATCATAATATCAATTCCACTAGATCAAAAGAAATTCTGACTGGATACTCCACAGCAACAATTTCTACCGATTTACTTGCACTATGCCAATATGGAATCCTATTCCTTCCCTATATATGCTAGTTATCTTGATCATCACTATGTTTCCACTTGTTTCTGCCAAATACCATTTTATTACTTCTGAAACATCTTCAACTGCAAATGTACTTGCCCTCTTAACATGGAAGGCCAGCCTTGAAAGTGAAAGCCAATTACTTCTTTCTTCTTGGGTGAATACAAGGGCAAGTCCTTGCCATTGGGACTGCATTCGTTGCGACAGTGTTGGAAGAGTAACTGAGATGAATATGCCAAATTATAGCATAAAGGGTACCCTTCACTATCTTGATTTTTCATCATTCTCCTATCTCATCAGATTAGACTTACCCAATAACTCACTCTATGGTACTCTTCCCACCAACATATTCAATCTTTCAAGGCTGAGTTACCTTGACTTAGGCTACAATGATTTTTCAGGAATGGTTCCACCTGAAATAGGGTTATTGAGAAGCTTGAGTTTTTTATTTCTTGATTACAACGAATTCTCTGGGCATATTCCACGAGAAATAGGGATGTTGAGTTCTTTAAAAGACCTCTTTCTGTCAAAAAACACATTTGTTGGCTCTATTCCCACTTCTTTTGGTAACTTGACCAACTTAAAGTCCTTGTATCTTCATAGCAACACGCTTTCAGGACCCATCCCTCAGGAGATTTGGTCTTTGACACATTTGATGGATGTTGATTTGGGATGGAACAATCTTACTGGTCAAATATCAAGTTCTATTGGGAATTTCAGCAAGTTGTACTCTTTGATTTTGTCCAAAAACAGTCTCACAGGTGAAATACCAACATCAATTGGAGACTTAAGCAACCTGCTCGTTTTATCCATTTGTAAAAACAGGCTTTCAGGGCCTATTCCTACATACATTGGAAACTTGACGAAGCTAAAGACATTGTATTTATGTCAAAATGGATTGTATGGTCCCATTCCTCCAAGCTTTGGGAACTTAAAATCTCTTGTTGATATGAGATTGTTCATTAATAAACTCAATGGACCCCTTCCACTAGAGTTGGAAAACATTACCAACTGGGAGATGTTTCACATAGCCGATAACCATCTCTCTGGTCATTTGCCTCATAATGTTTGTCTTGGTGGATTCCTGACAGAAGTATCAGTGCAGAATAATCGTTTCATCGGTAGCATTCCGAGAAGCTTGAAAAACTGCTCCAAGTTATCCAGGGTCAGACTTGAAAACAATAAACTATCAGGAAAAATATCAGAAGCTTTCGGTGTATATCCGAATCTAGACTACATTGATTTAAGTCACAATGAATTGCATGGAGAGCTATCATCACAATGGGGACTTTGTGGTAAAGTTACCTGTTTGAAGATGTCCAACAACAATTTATCTGGATCTATTCCATTTGAGATTGGAAATGCATCTTATTTACAGGTGCTTGATCTCTCCTCTAACAATTTCACTGGCAAGGTCCCTAGAAGCTTGGATAGCCTAAAGCTACTTTTTGAGCTTGATTTGTCTAGTAACGAACTTTCAGATGGTATTCCATCAGAACTTGGGAAGCTTTCTTCCCTTGCAAAACTTAACTTAGCAGCAAATCATCTCAGTGGCATAATTCCACAAGAGATTGGAAACAATGTGCAGCTATTGAGCTTGAACTTAAGCAAAAACATGTTGGAAGCAAGTATTCCTTCACACTTAGGGAACTTGCGGTTCATACAAAATATGGATCTTAGTCATAACATGCTTACTGGTGAGATGCCATGGAAACTGGGACGATTACAAAGCTTGGAGCTAATGAATCTTTCGCATAATAAGCTGTTTGGTTCGATCCCATCAAGTTTGGATCAGTGTCTTAGTTTGAGGTTTGTTGATATATCTAATAATCAATTGGCCGGTCCTGTTCCTAACATCTTAGCTTTTCAGAATGCGTCGCTTGAAGAACTAAGAGACAATAAAGGCTTGTGTGGCCATCTCATTGGTTTGAAACCTTGCTCTTCATATTTAATCACCAAGAAAAGAATAAAAATCTCGACGATTCTTTTTAGTTTGGGTGGTGTTCTTCTTTTGATGGTTGTGATCATTTGTCTTCTTTATACCACATCTTGGAAAAGGAAAAATCAAATTGAGCAAAGAGAACAAACCAAGGATCTTTTTTCCATTTGGAGCTTCGACGGGAAGATGACATATGAGAACATCATTAGCGCAACAGAGGGATTTAACAGCAAATATTGCATAGGAAAGGGAGGACATGGAAGTGTCTTCAGGGTCGAGTTACCAAGCGAGCAAGTGGTCGCGGTGAAAAAATTTCATCCTTTAGATGATGGTGAATTGGACAGCTTGAAAAGCTTTAAAAATGAAACAAAAACATTGTTGTTAATCCGCCATCGTAATATTGTAAAGCTTTATGGATTTTGTTCACATGCAAGACATTCTTTCTTGGTTTACGAGTTCTTGGAAGGAGGAAGCTTATCGGAGAGACTAAGAAATGATGTTAAAGCGGCAGAGTTAGATTGGATTAAGAGAGTGGACATTGTCAAAGGAGTAGCAAATGCATTATCTTATATGCATCATGAGTGTTCACCTCCTATTCTTCACAGGGATATATCAAGTAAGAATGTTTTGTTAGATTGTGAAGACAGGCCCCATCTTTCTGATTTTGGTACTGCAAAACTCCTAAGGCCTAACTCCTCTAATTGGACTTCATTTGCTGGAACTTTTGGATACGTTGCTCCAGGTATGCTCTATTTAAGTTTAGACTAACTCCTATGTGTAAATTATTTTCATGAATTCCAAGAATCTCAATTACTAAAAAAGTAGCAGGATTTTCTATGCGTAGTGCATGTCAAAATGTATATGACAGAAAACATTCTCCTTGAGATAATGTTCTTAATGTCTTTCATTCAATCCTTTGATACACATGGTTGCATGTCAAATTTGTTTGAGCCTTGAGCGGGCAAGGGCAACCCGGTGCACAAAGCATCCCGTGTTCACGCAGGATCCAGGGAAGGGCCGCACCCCAAGGGGGTGTGATGTAGGCAGCCTACCCTGATGCAAGTATCTGTGGCTGATTCCACGGCTTGAACCAAGGCTCCCCTTGGAGAGGAACAATTTTAAATCATTTACAACAGTAAACCAGTTGCTTTTGAGTCTTATATCATTTTCATTCTCTTGTATTCTGCTGGTTCTCTTAGTTATGGAAATTGTGCCTCTAAATATTCCTTTTCTTCTTGATTCACATGTATATACAGAGCTTGCTTACACTATGGAGGTAGATGAAAGTTGTGATACCTACAGCTTTTGAGTGCTATCATTGGAAGTGATTTTAGGTCGGCATCCAGCTGATCATATTGTTCAGGCTATATCATCAAAAACCGGCCTTGACATATTATTAAAGGATTTCATTGATCAACGGCCATTACCTCCGTTTCGAATGGCTGAAGAATTGATCAACATCACAAAGATAGCATTGACATGTCTTTATCCAAGTCCACAACTTAGGCCAACCATGCAACAAGTTTCTACGTCTTTAGCCAAAGAAAAGCCACTTTTGAATAATTGTTTTCCTTTTATTACTTTAGGCCAACTGATTGATCTTGAACTAGGAAGTTCCTAAAATTTGTGTGTTTTCCCTTTTTACATTAGCAATTGTGGTGTTTTCTCCTCTTGTACTGCACATTACCATCTTTATGCAATAGACTAATAGAGTACATATATTGCAAAAAGAGAACGTTGATCTTGAGCTAGAAGTTAAAGTATAATTCTTACCGTTTACTCTTATACTTTTTTCATACTTTTGGGAAGAGTTCATGATTGAAAGAAAAGAGCAACTTCCCATGAAAGAGCTAGTGTAATTTAAAACTAAGGGACAGATAATTAAGATAGAGCATACCTGGAGCAGTTTTTCAAGCTTCTTGATAACCAATTAAACAGTTATTCTGCACTGATATTTCTCTCAGGAACCCACCAATTTTGTGAAACTGCAGTTTTGCAAGATTAGATAAGCTGATCCCTCTATCCAAATTTATGTTGCAATTTTTTCTTTTTAAGTCTTTTCCAAAATGAACATTACCTTTCTATATTTAGAAATAATGTAACTTTAAATTTCTCATTGTACTAATGAGATCATTTATAGTCACACAAATATCTATGATTTATTTTAGACCACAAGTTTTAAAAGTCTTCTTCTCTTTCTTAAATTCGATGCCAAGTCAAATTGTGCCACATAAATTGAGACAGAGTAAGTATTATAGCCTGTTTGGCCGTGTTTCTTTTTGGCCAAAAGTTTTTTTTTGGGGCCAAAAGTGCTTTTTCCTAGAGTTAACATGTTTGACCAAGCTTTTAGAAAAAAATAAAGTACTTTTAAGTAAAAACAGAAGCAGAAAAAAAATAGCTTCTTCCCAAAAATATTTTTTTGAAAAACACTTATTAAAAAAACGCACTTGCATGCACTTTCTTAAAACTTGACCAAATACTAACTGCTGCTCGAAAGTGTTTTTTCAAACTAATTACCCAAACACAAACTGTTTCTTATCAACGTGTTCGCCGAAAGCTTCCTTTTTTTTTTTTGTCTTTCCTTGCCAAGAACCAAAAGGTGAGAGGCAGAGCTTGGTTTCAAGGTTTAAATTTAAAGTCACTAGCCAGTTCAACTGTACAAGTAAAAAACGAAAGTAAATATTACATGCAACTAAGGGGTTGTTTGGTTACAGGTAAGTGGGATATCCCAGTATAAAAATTGAGATTAAATTTATTCCATGTTTGATAACTGGTATTAAATAATACTGGTATAATTTTATACCAAATATTGGTATAAACTTATCCCACATTGGAGGTGGAATAACAATACCGGTATTATAATCCCTTGGATAAAGATTTCGTGAAGACCGGATTACCCCTCCAAAAGCCCTTTTCACTGCATCAGAACGTTTGTTTTGTCAGTTCTCCACAAACCCTTTTCTCTCCGACGATACAACCGAGCTTCACATCTCAACCATGGCTCCCTGATATCACGAGAGAAAATCTACTTCTCCTTTTCAGTAAGTTTTTATTTCTTTTCTTCCCTTCTCTTGTTACTTCCCCTTCTCAACCTCATTCTCTATTATTACACGAAAGTCTTTCTCTAAAAAAAAAAAATTCTTTTTTTCTTCTCTTTTTTGTTACTTCTCTTTGTCCAAGGTATCTATTTTCTGTTTGTTAACAACTGTGGGGATTTTGATGTTGGTTTGTACTTGTTTTGTTTGCTGAAACCCAGAAATTTTCAGCATTCTTTTACATAGTAAATGTAGTTTTAGTGAAATATTAATGATTTTTACCATTCTCAACCTCATTGCGCCCAAGTCGCCCTACGTTGCAGTACAACAACAACAACCCAGTATAATCTCACTAGTAGGGTCTGAGGAGGGTAATTTGTACGCAGACCTTACTCCTACCCTGGGGCAGAGAGGCTGTTTTCGATAGACCCTCGGCTCCCTCCCTACAAGAACCCCCCACCTTACTCTTGGGGTGACTCGAACTCACAACCTCTTGGTTGGAAGTGGAGGGTGCTCACCACTAGAGCAACCCACTCTTGTCCTATGTTGCAGTAATATAAGTGAATAAAACAAGTGATTTCAGCTGAAAAAATCACAGTAGATTAGCATTTTAATTCCTCCCAGATTTAAAAACAAATCAGTATGTAAAAACAAGGCTCAGTTGCTCAGCTTCTCCGAAAGATATCTACTCTTAATTTAACACTGAGTTAAAAAAAAAAAAAAAAAAAAAAAAAAACCTTGCTATGTTGAATCAGAAGTGTTCATCTTTTGCATTTACTTATTAATCATAAGATAAGTTTAGTTTTGTTGTCCGAAAATGTAAGCTTTTTTATTAGTACTTCTCTCATTTGTAACCTAAGATGAATCAATCTACTTTGAGATATCTTGTCTCCTGCAAGTCTTTCTAGATTAAAGTTGAAGTTGGAGTGGATTGAATTTGTGAATGTAAGAATACAAAAAAGAAATGTGGTAGTTACCAGTACAAAAAGGAGTTGATTGCATCTTCATTGTGTGCTTTTATGAGATTTATATGCTGGAGTTTAACATTATAAAATTTTATTTTCTCTGTTTTGCTAGCTTCCGAAATGGATTGTGAAAAATAAAGTTCATTCCTTTCTATTTCTTTACTTGATCAGCTTTCCCACAAGATCATAAATGAGTAATCACGCAGCACCTCCTAATCAAGCGTCGAAAAGGTCAAGGAGATCAACACCTCAGTGTCGAAGGACATGGACACTAGAACAAGAACGCACTCTTGTTGTTGGTTTAAAAGATTTAAGGTTGGAAAGCCGATAATAGAACCTTTAAGAATGGATACTTGATGGAATTATAGCATCATTTACAGAAAGTTCTTCCTAACTGTGGATTAAAACCTGCACCACATATTAATTCTAAATTGAAAGCATGGAAGAGGGACTATAGTACTATAGTTTCATTAAAAAGTCTAAGTGGATTGGGCTTTCAATATGGTGAAGGAAGAATTATAGTTGATGATCTAACAAAATGGGATGAGTTTGTTAAGGTAATGAAAGTTTTATTTTCAAGTAATCGAATATGTTAGTTCCTTAGAATTAATTTTTAATATATTAATTAAGTTCTTTTGTCACTAATTTATTTGTAGATTGATCCAAATGCCAAAGGAATGCAATGTAAGACATGGCCATTTTTTGAGGATTGGGAGGAAATATTTGAAAAGATAGAGCAACATGAGAGTTTGCAAAAGGGCCGCAAGATGCTGTTGAGGAAATTGCTCAGAGTGAAGGTCAGGGAGTTTCTAATGACATGAGTTTGGGATTTCCTACTGATGTTGATGATGAAGAAGAAGAAGAAGTTGTTGGACACGAACCTGATGTAGCCCCTGGAGAAGCAGAAAATACTCATGGACCTAGTGAAGCTTCTTATAGTGCAGATCATGGACACGTCAAAGTCAACAGCAAGCTAAAAATACTAGAAGTTCATCTTCTAATATCAATGATAAAGGAGAAAAGCAGAAAAAGAAAAAGATCTATAGACAATGATGACGAGACAATTTTAAAGAGTTTAGTCGATGTTATGAAGCAATTTATGGAAAACCATGACAAAAGGATGGGTGCTTTAGTTGAAAGGTTTGGGGGGCGTGATGAGTCTGAAATTCGTGGAAAAGTTCTAGATATCCTCTCATCCCCTGCTTTTGAGTTGTACATTTCAGAACAACAAATCAAAGCAGCAATGGGGTTTACTTCTGAGGTTAGAAGAATGGATATGTTCTTCCCCTGCTTTTGAGTTGTACACTTCAGAACAACAAATCAAAGCAGCAATGGGGCTTACTTCTGAGATTAGAAGAATGGATATGTTCTTACGGATGGGTGAACTTGAACGTCAGAATATGGTCTGGATGATTATCAATGATACATTTCCAAGTAAATAAGATATAATTGTAAAGGTTGGGCATGGGTTTGATGGTTTTTGCTAAATTGACGACCTTCAAAATGTTTAATAGATGTATTATATTTTTGATGCCTCAGCTCCATAAACTTGATATGTGACTAGTATGAGCATGAGGATGCATATGTAAATGTAATGCATGAATGCTAATTGGTATGGGGATCATACCTTTTGTCTATTTATAGCTTTTTATGATCGTGTGATATTGTTTTTATATTTGCGACATGCTTGAACAATTTCGCGGTGATTTTATGGCACTATTGGTATTCCAGAGCAATGTGTATGTTTGCCGCTGCACTTTTTTAGTTTCAATTTCTGCAGATTTTGACTGCAGTTTCTACACTTTTTCTTATTGTAGTATCTGCACTTATTTTAGCTTTAGTTTCTGCACTTATTTTAGTTTTGATTTCTGCATATTTTAATTTCAGTTTGTAGTTTTTAAGTTTCAGTTTAGCAGATTTTAGTTTCAGTTTCTGCATAAGCTTCTGCACTCTTTTTGCTGGAGTTTTTGCACAATTCTTGTATTTTTTTGCACTGTATTTGAGTAATTTTTGCATAGTTCCTGCACTTTCTGCATTCTTGGTGCACAGTTTCTGCATGATTCCTGCGTTTTTCTGCTATGTTTTTACATTATTTCTGCATTTTTCTGCACTCTTTTTGCATAGTTTCTGCAGTTTTCTGCATAGTTTTTGCATTTTTCTGCATTGATTCTGCACTCTTTTGCATAGTTTCAATATTTTTCTGTATATTTCTACACTATTTTAGCTTCAATTTGTGTACTTCTTTTGCAACAGTGCAGCAACAATATAATTTTCTTGCATCTTGGATGAATGAAGTAATGTCTTTGAGTATTTGAATTTAGTATAATAAGAAAATATTGTTGGGTGGAGTTTTCTGTTAAGAAAAATATCGTTTGTATAAGTCATGAAATATCTAAGGTTTAAAATAGGAAATAGAATTTTATCCAAGTTTATCCAACTTTAAACCAAACACATGTTTTAGATTATATACGGTATATCCCATTTTTAATCCAATGAACCAAACAAAGTAATAGCACTAAGTAACCCAACGGATTATTAATCCCAGGATAATTTTGTCCGCGAACCAAACGACCTCTAAGTGTAACGTATCAAAGGTCACTGAATCGTCGTATTGGAAAGATTTTAGACTGCCAGAGAAAAAAAGCTATCTAACCCTAATATCCTTGAAGTGCTTTTTCCGGTGCGGTATTTTTTTGAAGTGAAAAAACGAACTTCATTTAGGTTTGGCATATAATTTTCGAATTTCATGTTCTTCTTTATAACAAAGAAAAAGAGAAAAATGTAAACGCCAATCTGAAAAGAGAAAAAAGTAAAAGCCAAACTGCTTTGTTTAAAAATAAAAATAAAAGCATTTTTTACCTTTTATGAACTTGACCAAACAAGTTAGTAAAGATTTACAAGTCAAAATAATCTTTTATATTATAAGTCACTCATTTCTTCTTTTTATTTCTCTGTTTTCTTTTCGAAAAGGCAGTTGGCATACATTCTTGTGTTCCTTTCTAGGTGATGTTATTTTCCTGAGTTTAACTTAAATATACATCATTAGAGTCACCTTCACCTATTTTAATACTAGATGGTTAGTGCCCGTGCTATGTACGGGCATATGCCCGACAAAAGAGCATGAACTCAATACTACATAGCAGACCTATAGATGCAACATTAACAGTGAACCGGAGAAGCATTCTTGGCTTAGATGTGCATAAAATAGCTACAGCAATAAGAGAAAATAAAGAAACAGAAAGACCAGAATATACTTGGATGAATACAGGGATCATCACTTAACTGCAATATTGCATCAGAAAAGTAGCTGGGCCAGCAATTCCATTAACCAGAAGGATAATTCACAAAGAATAGATAAGAAACATAGCAACATTCCTTATCAAAAAAGAAACATAGCAACATTATTCCACAACCCACTTAAGAATAGAGATCATGCAATTGTATGTCATAATTTTACACCATTTACTAAACATGAATTTTTCAACAGCCTTTTTAAGTTACGAACAATACAGAGTAATACCACCAGCCCCACCCTAGAAGAAAAATTACCTCTCTATCTCTGGTATTGTAGTTTTGCGTCCAATGCTTCATACTGCAGAGAAGTCCTGGTCAGTTAGAACATGAAATTTTGCAACTTTGTGAAGTGCAGTAATTGCAGTGCATTGTGAAACAGATTGAGTCCTAACTTGTTCATGCTATAAGCATTCCTCGACCTGAATTTCATCAAGAGAGTGTAATCAATAACTGGTGAGGAACTATAAAGTTTATGCAACATGCAACGCAAGCTTAAATAAATAGCACCTTCAGCATCTAATCCTCGTAACATTTTGTTACAGTCCAATCTGAGGCTTTCTTAGAGAGTAGGATATACCTTCAGCATTGATTCTTCAAAGTCTATCACGTAATATTTCAGGGAGTTTTCACACATCTCCACGTATACATTCAAAATATTCTTCACTAAGCCTAATCTATTAGCTCTCCTCACATTCTCTATCTATGTATAATAGTAGTATATGAATCATCTCATGTCCAAAAATAACGGTCGCGAATGAAAAAAGAGAACAATAAAAATGTATATTCTACTGTACTTCAATACATATAGCTGCTTATAAATCTTGCCGCTCCTAAAGTGAAACCAATATGGTAGTGTCATTATTACATTTTACCTAGCAAAGATTGATTTAGGAGTTTTCATGTTCTTGGATCAAGTGTGCAAGGAATATTGCTAGGATGGGCAGACCGCTAGTACTGCAAAGATAAGTGATTACCTATATGGATTGTGCTATTTTTATTTGCTAAGGTAGGTAACATGTCCATTGAAATGAAGTGAAGTATCACTGTTTAAAGCTACCTTCAGTCCATGTCTTCGCAACTCTCTAACTACCAGCTAAATCTAAGAGCAAAAGCTCTCTCTTTAATATAACAAGATTTCAACTTTACTCTTCAGCTTATACAGGTTTTGCAACCAAAAACCTTATCCTCTCAAACTATATTAGCATTCTTTTTTTACTATTCATTCAATTTTTATTTAGTTTCACCAAATCACAACCAGATAGAGGAGTAATGAGATCTACACCAATAACTGTAAAAAAAAAAAAAAAACTACTAGAAGCTTTAATATAATAAGAAATCATTGCATGTATTACGAAAAAAACGCCGAGAGCACATCAAATATTGCAAGATGAAAGGAACGAACACAAAATCAGTTTCTCTGTACTTGTCTTAGGAAACTAATAGTCGCAATTTATACCCAAAAGGAAAACAAAATTAGACAACACAAAAATCAAAAGACAGAATATAAAGAAATCAGAATTGAAAAAACAAACTAAACAAAATGGAAAGGGAGGTAGAAGAACCCACCGGAGAGAGAAATAGGGCAGCAGAGATGAGCGGAAGAAGAAAGAGAGTGACAAATGAAAAAAGAACCAAAATTTGCTTACAAATTATACAGAGAAGAAGCGTAATTTCCACATGGAACCTAGATTTTCACATAATTATCACCGGTGAAAATGGAAAGAAGTAATAGAAGCTCGCTATTTGCACATATTCATTATTTTCGCATCCTGGTAGCAATACTTTGGCTACCTAAATATTATTTAAACCAAGGTTGCCTTATTGCTACCAGGATGCGAAAATAATGAATATGTGGACAGGGATAAACATGTAGATAGTGAGCTTCTATTACTTCTGTCCATTTTCACCGGTGATAATTTTCCTCAGGCTCCACTTGGTTGGATTTTATTGGGTTGTTGCTGTTTAGGTAGCCAAAGTAATTTGTTGCACCTTCAATATTTATTCATGTGATGTCGGGAAAAATACGTGCAAGTGCAAGAAGATGTAAAACACAAGGGGGAAAGAAAAGCTAGACGAAGCAATACTCAGTTGCTTACTTGGTTTAGCTTGAGATCATAGAGCAGGAGCATAGGGTGGCATTCATTCAAACTCTAATTGATGATCCAAGTAGCTTGGGTGGTCACTTGGTTGACACCTTTAGAATAATACTCGGAAAGAGGCAAGAAAGATGAATTAAAAATCTATCAATAGATAAACATAGTAACAAATAGATAAAAATAAACAAAGACAAGAATGAACCAGTAGCAAACATATGAGAAGGAAAACATTGCATTTATGTGTTAATTTCTTCCTTCATGTGCCATTCTTCCAACTTCTAGAAAATAGTCTCATTTTTCTTTACTCCCTCCGTTTCAATTTATGTGAATTTGTTTGACTAGGCACGGAGTTTAAGAAAAAACGAATACTTTTAAAATTTGTGGTCCTAAACAAGTCAGAAAGGGGCCCAGAGCATTTGTGTGTTTATAAAAGCTTCTCATTAAGAGTAGAATTGCAAGTTTAAGCTAAATTATTTCCAAATTTAGAAAGGGGTCATTCTTTTTTGAACTGACCAAAAAGGAAATAGATTCACGTAAACTGGAACGGGGAGTAGTATGTATGTATGTATGTAAGGACTGTATAGATTTAACACAAATGCCTTTTACACATAAGAACTGTAGATCATCTTATTTTTAATTTTCTTTTGTCCAATTTCACTCTTTATGTGTATTCATTGAATAATTTATTTTTTTCTTGCCTGTAGATTCAAATGAATAGAGCTGACTTAACTTCTTATGACCCGCCAAAAATTAAAGAAAATTAACCACATCTTAACACGAAATACAGAACAAAATATGATGGACAAACTATTCATAGGAGAAACCAGAGACAAAGAAGCCAATATTTTACCAAATAATACTCACTAAGAAAAAGATAACGGCAACAAATGGACATTAAAAGGACCAACACCTGAGACGACGAAGATTTGATCTCATCTCTCTCACCCTCTGCTTCACAGTAATACATAAAGCATTAGCTACTATTTATAGAGAGAATACAATAAACTACTGGCAACCATTAGCAATTTTATGAGAAAATTCACATGCGTACAATTTAGGAACAACAGAAACTACAATTAGAAATGGAAACAAACAAAACGTCGATTTTTAGTAGATCAAAAAAGAATTTGATGAGCGAATTAATTTTCTGACCAAAAATAGGCCTTTTGGCAATTTCGAAACCTAGCAAACACATATGCATCTACAGAACCCAGTAAGAGAGTAGCAAAGAAAACTTAACAGATACCCACCAAATCCCTATAATCAAGAAACGTGTGAAGGAATTTTTTTTTTCTAGAATTCAAAAATACAGTAGACTCCATAGACAAACTTCAACCAAAACAGAGAACTTTTGAAACGAAACCCATAAGGGTTGAGAGAAAGAGCAGTATGATAGGAAGATTTACTATTTTACTTCCTGGGGTTGAGATGAGAGGATAGCTCTGAGAATAATAAAATCAGAAACAAAGAATTAGGAAAAAGGAAAACTTGGGGAAGTGACACAAATGGAATGGAAGAACTTTTTCTTTTGAATGACTAGCATGGATAAAACACCAACTCTGCCCATAAAACAATTCATATTTACTATTATACCCTTTGTCGTACCAAAGCCCTCTTTTTGAGTAAGGTCAGTAGGCAATAAGCTCACGTCCGGAGGAAAGATCAAGATGACTATTCCTTAGAAGACATAACTTATCACCCAATTTCGCAATAGGTCGAAACTGCACCTAACGCCGCCGTTAAGCAAGCCCACAAGCGAAATTACTATTTATTTATTCATTTTTGACATATTTTTAATTACACAAAATTTTATGCAATTGTGATAAGCCTTTTTAAATAAAATATCAACATCATAAGTGCATAGTCTTTTGTGATAGAAATGATAAGTACAACAGTACATAAGTGCTTGATCACGCCCAACTATGCCTTATAAAATGAACTTAGCGGTCGTTGCAAATATAATCCGGCTAATAAGTCCGGAGTCGAATCCCACAGGGAATTAACCTATCAAACACAACTACTAGACTCGCACAAATTCACGCAATCAATCTTCAGAAATATTTAAGTAACAATTTGGGTTTTTATTAACTAAATATTACGTAATGAAAATGCAATAATTAATAACTAACTACGAACGGGTTGTAAACAAGAATTGGAATGATCTAAGGTTGTGATTTCCCCTATTGTCGGAATCTTTTTCGCTACGTTTTCTACAAATTTGCCTAAGTCTTCTCTATCGACCATGAGCACTCTAAGTGTCGTAACTCTCTTCCGAGTAATTACCATAATTTACTAGACATATTCTCCTGAATTACGCTAGCCGGCATTAAGTACAGCTCACTCAGATCGCACCAAGGTTTCATTATCCTTAATCCCACCTTTAAACCTCCTTATTGATCCCTCATATACGTTTAGGAGTGATGTTGTTCAACAACTATCTAAATATGCACTCTCTTCCGAGTAATACATACTAAATAGGCACAGCTAATTGAGGGTCATTCAATCAACCACAAGACTAATATAGTTGAACAAATAGAGAAAATACTACGACAAATTTATATTAACGTAATAAGAAAATCATCCTTCAATAGGTTCCATCAAAACCTTAGACTATGGATTTAGCTACTCATGATCAAAGTAACAATATCCAAAGTATGTTGCATAATAAAATACAAGATAAAGATAAAGTGATGTAGAAATTGTTGACTCTAACTCCCGGTGATTGTTCTATGAGCTATCCTTGCCTCCGGTTGCAAAAGTCCTTCCAAGTGATGTTTTTAGGTCTATTTATATGTGTAGAAAAAGACCTAAACGTGTAGGCCAAGTCCTAGTCAAACCCGAAAACGAATTAAGTCTTCAAAACTCGGATTGGACCTGGCCCAAGGCCTGGCGTCGCCAATCTAATGCCTGATGAACCTGGCTCCAGGCCTGGCGTCGCCAGCCTAATGCATGGTTCTGCTTGGCCTTTGCCTTGCGTCGCCAGCCTAACCCCAGCTTCAAGCCTGGCCTTTGCCTTGCAACACCATCCTAACACCAGCTTCAAGCCTGGCATCGCCAGGTTCTCTCATTCATTGCTCCCGCGCACGCTTTCGACTTGTAGGTCTCATTTTTCTTCTACTTTCATGATCCAATTCACCTACACATAAAATGGACCCTATTACACGCAAATAAGGTGTACTTTCACATTAAAGCGTATAAAAATTCAAGGCGAATAATGTGCTAAATCATGAATTATAGCCACACATCAATACCCCATACTTAAACATTGCTCATCCTCGAGCAATCAAACTACGCTCATAGACATAACCTATTAAGCAATTCCCTTAACTCATTATACCAAGAATCTTTAAAAATAGTTTAAGCACAAAGGTGCGACATCCTTGCCTCAAAATTCGACTCACAAATACCATGCCTTATTCACAATTCACTTACTTACTCTACATGGAAGTCAACAACATTACCTTTCCTTTATGAATCATGTGCCCTCACCCAATCAAAGAGCTTAGTTCCACACAATGAATTTTAAGAACATAGGAACTCCAGATAGACAAAATTCACTCGCTCTCGGAAATAACATTCATATGCCACAAATGATGCACCATAAGTTTGCCTGTAGTGTAATACTCTACTAATCAAGTTCATTCAATCTAAGATCAAGTAGGATTTTTATTGGTTGTAATGTAGGCTGCGGATCGGGTAGGATACATTTGGATATGAGTGACTATACCTCCCTTAAGCACTTTGATACATATACTTTAATACGCAACCCATACTTATGTCAACCCAACATTACACCCTTACTTCAATTTATATTACCCCATATTTCTTTAAGCACACGTATATTAAGAGTCGCCACTGATCAAAGAATATTCTTTTTCACAGCAATACAACTATTTTTTTTTCTTTTTTCTTTCTTTCTTTCATTTTTCAATTCTAGCGGCTCTTACTTTTTCAAAACAGTGCACATTTCTCCTTATTTCATTAGTTCCACTCAAAAACCAAACCAACTACCCCACACTTTAACTTTTACAAAGTTCATAATAATTCAAGTGCTCATTAGAGGTGAAAAGGTTCAAATAGATGGTTAATTCAAATAATTGGGTAAGACTTGTAGTGTGGTTGCCAAAGAAACAGGATTACAGGCTCAAAGGGGTTAACTACGTTACATAACCTTTAGGTGGGTAAATTATATATATCTGGCTTAACAAAGAAACGCCAATATCACTTCTCAGACTGAACAAGACTACTATTTCACTTTGCATACACACATGGCAAGTTCTAGACATCAAATGCAATGCACAGAATACATACAAAACTCACACACATGGCACATAACTCACTCAGGATTGGTTTCATCGTGACACTCCAGTCAAAGCAGTTAAGCAAAATTAGGAATCTACGATTTAAGGTATTTATGCTAGAGTAAAAAAACACGAGCCTAAGCGTCACGACCATAGTACTAACTATTCTCAAGGCATAACAAAGCTAAGAGATATTGCTACAATTAAAGGCATAGCTCTGTAATTCCTACTCCTAAAAATTAAAACTAACTATACCCGGTTCAACTAAAAACCATTGGAAAAGAATCGCGGCCCAAAGAAAAACTAAGGGGGAATTACTACACTACCTAAAAAAATCTTTTTGGTGTTTTTTTTCTAGACTTACTTCCCTCAAGAAAACTCTCTAGGAGATCCATCGTCGACAAGAGTCCAATTTTTCTATTTTTTTTCTAACTAACACTAAATAACTAAAACACATATCCAAATCAATTACTAAACAAATACTAAAACACATACTAAAACAAAGCAAACAAATACTAAATAACAAAAATTAACATGTACAAGTCTCCACCCCACACTTAGATCATGCATTGTCCTCAGTGCATGCACAAAATGACAAAACACAAAAAATGAGTAGGGTGTAAAGAAACTCCCTGATCAAGCAGCGTCTTCATCCTCTGACATTCTCCACTCTTCATCATGTTCGTCCTCATCATCACCATCTCCCTCACCACCGGGGAGTCTGTATTCATCTCCTAACCTAACCAGCTACTGGGCATGAGCATTGAGCGGGTACAGGTGCTCCAATCCAGTCCTCTCCTCATATGTGGTCGGGCGACCTCCTATCCTTAGCTGCAAATCCATAATCCCATAGAGATGGGCCATAAAACTATCATCCCGAGCATTGAGCTCGGTACTTGTCAAATATGTCATGGCAGTCTCTTCTTTCAGCCGGAGAGTAGTGATGTCTGTTTGTCGTAGGGGCTAATCGATGGTGTGGTCAAACTCTGGCTCCTCCTCAACCTCTTCGTGTCTTAAGTACTGATTTTGAAAATTGGGAAATGGCATTTGATCGACCTTTTTACTCATTCTGACTACAGACATCTGGTAGCGGATTAGATGACCCACATTACCCTTTGACCCGTCATGAGGAAGTAGAGCGCACAGGTCCTCTCGTGGCTAATGAGCGTGTCATGATTTCACAGTAGGAGCCGTGCATTTATCAGTTTAAGCCACACTTGAGCCTCCGCCCTCATCTTCTTCTTGGGGAACCTCTTGTGCTGATTAGTTTTCTTATCCCAGACCTATGATGTCATAGAGTCGGCACCACAAAGCGTGTGTCTCAACTCTCTATAGGTAGTCCGGTGAATGAAGTGGTCCAATGGCTCCATAGGAACATCCGGAGCACCTAAAGAGTTACATATGGCCGTGGCTGAAAAATCTATCAATCGCCCACGAATTAGCACCAGTTGTTCAGTACTCTACGGATCAAACACTGCATAAAATTCTTGGACTAAGTTGAGATTAATGTCCCCTGTGTTCTTGAATACATAGCTCAACCCTATATCCTGAATGCCCCTCCAAATTTCCTGATACTTTGCTTTCAAGCTGCGTACGTGGATAGCTGATTCCGGATGTACATGTTTAGGCCTACAGTGCCTGTACCAATCCTTAGTATGCGGTGGTATGTTGTTGATCCCAAACTCCCGTTGGCCTTGTGGTTGTTGACGCATGGCTGCTATAGCTGCCACAACTTGTACTCCACTTAGATTGGAGGTAGTTTCTCCCCTTTTTCTCTTCTTTGGGGGAGGTGCGAAGGTCGCCTTTGCTTTAGCCAGCGCAGTGGAAATAGCCTTTCCTTTGCCTGTATCTTTTCTGAGAGGCATCTTTATTCTTACACAAATAAGTAGTAGTCAGATAAAACTGCATTACACACTACACACATAATCTTGCCCAATTTTCTGAGGTTACTCAGACTTCACCTCGTATTTTCTTAATATTAGAATCAAAGAACAACATATGGGCTACCCGTGAGCCACCCCAGACTTAAGATTTTAACGTGGTGCACGACTTCATAACACTAGTCTATTAATCCTAGAGACTCGGGCTCCAATGGGGACAGAAATGCCATTGAGGCATTATATCAAACACTTAACATGCATTAGTGCCATGGGAGTTCTTATGGAACTGAGGGATTGCCTCATCCTCCCAAATCGGCTTGGAGGTTCCGTACTACCACATGTTTTCACAATCGCAGCATCATTCCTATGGGGTTCATGGGGTTGGCGCACACAAACTCAATACTACAATGAAGAACAACCACCAATTTTGTGTGTAATTGTATACATGTACCCAACTCGAAATTACAAAGGAAAAAGATCAAATCATACCTTTAAAGCTTTTGAGAGGAGGGAGCTGCCTGAGAATTTCTGATGAGTGTGAAAGAATAGCAAGACTAAGCTTGACTTCAATGGGGATAGGAGAGACAACTATGGCAATGTGATGTTAAGTATGTGTGGGTGAGCCAATTCGTGTAGTGTGTTTGGTTGAGAGCAGAGCTGATGAGCAGATGTGTGTGCTTGTGAATTGTCTTTTTTAGAGCTTGATGCGTGTTTGGTTTTAGGTGAGGTTAGGGTTTTGTATTCTTTTCAGTGTTTAGGGCGTGTAACGTGAGGAGGTTCGACTAAAATAAGGAGAAAGAAAATTAAGCTGGGCCGAAATAACTTACCTGGTGTCGCCTGGCCCAGTACCTGGCGTAATCCAGGCGTCGCCAGCCTAATGCCAGCCTTACATGGCTTTACCCAGGCGTCGCCGGCCTAAGGCCTGGTAGACCTGGCGTTAGCCAGGCGTCACCAGCCCCAACGCCAACTTTGCCTGGCTTTATCCTGGCGTCGCCTGCCGCAGCGCCTAGTGTATGTCAGGTGATGCTAAAACCCTGCTCGACTTGCCTAAACTCACCTGTAAACTTGTTAGTACCTAAAAACAAAAAGAAAAATTCTAACTACACTAAAAATCAACTACGAATTGGGTTGCCTCCCAACGAGTGCCTTAGTTAACGTCGTGGCACAACGAATACAACAGTCCAATGGGTTGCCTCCAATGAAGCGCCTGATTTAATGTCGTGGCTCGACGCAGATAATTGCACTTAAGGCTCGCTTAACCTTGGTGGCTCGAGCAAATGAGTCACCAATACTACTTTCTCATCTTCCATGCCCAAATAATGTTTTAACTTATGCCCATTGACTCTAAACGTGCGAGAGTCATTTGATGCAGTAATCTCTATGGATCTGGTTGGGTGAATATCTACCACAGTAAGTGGTCCCGACCATCGTGACTTTAACTTACCCGGAAATAACCTCAACCTTGAGTTGTATAGCAATACCTTATCTCCGGGTTTAAAACTTCGCTCAAGAATATTTTTATCGTGCATTATTTTCATTCTCTCCTTGTATAATCTTGTGCTCTCAAAAGCGTGGTAAAGAAATTCATCAAGCTCGTGCAGCTCTGTGACTTTACTTGTGCCCGCAACTTCTATATCGAGATTCAACTGCCGTAATGACCATAAAGCTCTATGCTCCAACTCCACTAGTAGGTGACATGCCTTCCCAAATACCAATTTATACGGCAACATACCAACAGAGTTTTGAAAGCGGTACAATAGGCCCAGAGTGCATCACCTAACTTTCTTGCCTAATCTGTTGTTGTAGCATTCACAGTCTTTGTCAAAACACTCTTTATCTCTCTGTTCGACACTTTTACTTGCCCACTCATTTGTGGATAATATGGGGTGGCGACTTTGTGACGTACACCATACTTTTCTAACAGCTTTGCGAAGGCTCGATTACAGAAGTGAGTGCCTCCGTCACTGATTATCTCCCTTGGAGTGCCAAATCGGGTGAATATGTTCTTTCTCAAAAAGCCAATTACCCCCTTAGCATCATTTTTCGGGAGCGCTACAGCCTCCACCCATTTTGTCCACAGCTATGCGTATGTATTTGTTGCCATATGAGCTAACGAAGGGCCCCATGAAATCGATTTCCCACACATCAAACACTTCTACCTCTTGAATTGGGTTCATAGGCATCCATGTCGGTGGGAAATATTCCCAGTTCGTTGGTATCTATCACAACCTTTCACCCATAAGTGTGCATCTTTGAATACTGTCGGCCAGTAGAAACCCGATTCCAGCACTTTCGTAGCGGTCCTTACTCCCCCGAAGTGGCCACCATATGGTGATGCATGACAAGCCTGTAAAACAGAAGATTGGTCTATCTCGGGGATATATCTCCGGATCATGTTATCAACACAAATCCTGAACAGGTAAGGCTCATCCCAATAATACACATGGCAGTCACGAAAGAACTTTTTCTTTTGAACAGAGGAAAGATCATAGGGGACAATACCGCTTGCCAGGTAGTTTGCAATGTCTGCATACCATGGCGCCTCCTCCAATGTCACTATTAGCAATTGTTCATCTGGGAATATCTCAGTTATATCTTCTACCTCGACTTTCTTTTCAGCTCCCTCCAACCTTGAAAGGTGGTCCGCCACTTGGTTCTCTGCCCATTTACTATCGCGGATCTGCAAATCAAATTCTTGTAGCAAAAGAACCCAACGGATCAAGCGTGGATTTGACTCATTCTTTGCTATCAGGTACCTAAGTGCTGCATAGTCAGTATAAACAATCACTTTTGAACCAATCAAATAAGACCTGAATTTGTCGAATGCAAACACCACAGCCAACATCTCTTTCTCAGTCATGGTATAATTGAGTTGTGCACCGCTTAGCGTTCTGCTTGCATAGTAAATTGGGTGCACCAGTTTGTCCTTCCGCTGCCCCAGGACTGTTCCTATAGCATAGTCACTCGCATCACACACGAGCTCAAACGGTTGCTCCCAGTTGGGTGAAACGATGATTGGTGCAGTCACCAATATCCTCTTCAGCTCCTCAAATATGCTAACCTACAGTCATCAAAAAATACAAAAGAATGATCTTTTTCAAGGAGTTTACACAAGGGGTTAGCAATTTTAGAGAAATCCTTTATAAATCGCCTGTAGAAGCCGGCGTGCCCAAGGAAACTTCTTATTGCCTTGACTGAAGTGGGCGGTGGCAACTTCTCAATCACGTCAACCTTAGCATGGTCAACCTCAATACCCTTACTGGATACTCGATGCCCCAACACTATACCTTCTTGTACCATAAATGGCATTTCTCCCAGTTCAGTACTAAATTTGTCTCCACACATCTTTTCAACACTCTTCTTAAATTGTGAAGACAGTCTTCGAACGAATCCCCCACTACAGAGAAATCATCCATAAATACTTCCATAATATCTTCAACCATGTCAGTGAAAATGGCTAACATACACCTCTGAATGGTGGCCGGTGTATTGCATAGGTCAAACGGCATTCTCCGAAAGGCAAAGATGTCATACGGACATGTGAATGATGTCTTCTCTCTATCCTCAGGGGCTATGAAAATCTGATTGTACCCCGAATACCCATCCAAAAAGCAGAAGTGAGACCTCCCTGCCAATCTATCCAACATTTGGTCAATGAATGGTAAAGGAAAAATAATCCATATAAATTCGCCAACCTGTAACTGTACGAGTCTAGATTAACTCATTATTCTCATTGGGCACTACAGTCATTCCACCCTTCTTTGGCACACACTGAACTGGGCTGACCCAGTTACTGTCAGAGATTGGGAAGATGATTCTCGTATCTAACCACTTGATCACTTCTTTCTTCACCACTTATTTCATGTTAGGGTTCATCCTTCTTTGATGTTCTCTGGAAGGTTTGTGCCCATCTTCCAGCAGAATCTTATGCATACAAAATGTCGTGCTGATCCTCTTAATATCTGTAATGGTCCAGTCAATTGCAGTCTTGCATTCCATTAACACCTGCAAAAGTTGTTCTGCCTTCACATCTAACAAACTGGATGAGATAATAATAGGTAAAGTGGATTTAGGTCCCAAGAAAGCATATCTGAGGTGAGACGGTAATGGTTTTAGCTCCAAGTGTGGTGACTCTTCAATTGATGGCTTAGTTGGAGGTGTTTTTCTTTCTTATAAGTGTAAGGGCTCGAATTCGAGCTCTCTTTTCCAGTACTCTCGCTCTTCAAGGGCCAAACCCACTCTGTCAAGTTTTCACCAACCATTTCTTAAAAGTTCATGAGGCATGCTGCTAGAGGGTTTTTTGTGTTCAGAGTCTCATCTTCCTCCTCTAAGATCACATCCACAGCTTCTATCAGAGAGTAGTTAGCAAACTCACTGGGTCGCCGCATAGATTTCTGCACATTAAACGTTATCTCTTCATCGTTCAGTCTCATCTTTAGCTCCCCAGTTTCACAATCAATTAGGGATCTCCTAGTGGCCAAGAATGGACTTCCCAAAGTTATGGGAATCTTCTCGACAACTCGGCAGTCTAGAATGACAAAATCTGCTATGAAAACAAACTTTCCCACCTGTACTAATACATCATCAAGGATACCAGAGGGCCTCTTCACTATCCGATCGGCCAACTGTAATAATATAGACGTGGGTATAGCTCTTCCAATGCCTAACCTTTTGTAGATAGCCAAGGGCATCAAGTTTATGCTTGCCCCCAAATCACAAAGTGCCTTAGCAAACGCATAGTTGCCTATTGTGCATGGGATTATAAAACTCCCTGGACCAGATAACTTCTCAGCTATGGGTCTTGTCACAACAGCACTACATGTCTGATTTAGTGTAACCGTGGCCAAGTCTTGAAAGTCGAACTTACAAGACATCAAGTCCTTCATCATTTTTGCATAACCAAGTATTTCCTTTAAGGCGTCAATCAATGGAATGTTCACCTGAATTTGCTTCAATATCTCCAAGAATTTCTTATATTTCTCATATTTTTTATATGTAGCCAATCTCTGGGGGGAAGGGTGCTGGAGGCCGCTTCTTTCCTGTGATTTGATTTTGAACCTGCTCTGGCACTGTTTCTACTACCTTCTATTGCTCTGACTCAATTTCCTTCGTGACTTCTTTTTCTTTGCTTGTTTCAGCTGGCACATGTTGTACCGTCACCTCTGTTAACCATGTTGAGTCATCTATCTCGATGGGTACTGGAACAAGTGTTTTAGTAGGCCGGATTTCGCGAGCCATCTCTTGCTCCGGATCTAGGTCTCTACCATTTCATAGACTCACTGCCATAAGCTATTTCAGGCCATGTTCTTTTGGATTGACTTGTGTATCTGCAGGTAATGTCCCTTGGGGACGATTGTTAGGGCCATAGAAATCTATCCTAATTGAATCTCAATACCCTTTATTGCTGATTCATGTGAGTCTACCCTCTGTTGCATTTTTCCCATGGATCCAATCCATTGTTGCAGCATTCTGTTGTTGTTGTCCAGCATTCCCTCAAGTTTAGTAAACCCATCATCTGGTCTCATAATCTGTTGTTGTTGAGGTTGTTGATAAATCAGTTGCTGATTTTGCTGGATGTAGCCTTGTTGCCTTTGGTAAGGTGCAACTTGACCCAGCGGTCGCATAGCTCCAGGATTGTTGTTGTTATTGTACTGCTGTTGCGCTGGTCTATATTGTTGATTATGTTGACCCCAATTCTGACCGCCTTGCCTTTGTCCCCCATAGTTGGCTACATAATTCATATCTTCCTGATATTGCTGGTTGTCACCTTCCGCACTCCACGAGCAAATATATGGTTGGTTAATGCATGGTGTACATAAGCCCTCATTAGTTGTATCAACTATGTGAACCTGCTGCTTCTGGCCTAATTCATTAATCCTTTTGGTGAGGATACTCATTTGTGTCATTAGAGTGGCCACATTCTCAGCTACGGAGTTGTTTGGCTCCAAAGCCACTGAGTGAACTACCTGAGTGATCATAGAGGCTCTTGTCATCCATCCTGAGTTTTGGTCCATCTTATCAAGTAGGATCTTGTATTCTACGAATGTTTTACTCAGAAATGATCCACCTACTGAAGCATCAACATTGGCCTTTAAGCTGTCAGCCAGTCCCATGTAGAATCTCTGTCCCAACATCTGATCTGGAATACCATAATGTGGACACTTAACCAGCATGCCCTTGAACCTCTCCCATATTTCTTGTAGTGATTCTGTTGGTCTCTTCTTGTAGCTCAATATATCATCAATCTGTTGGGCAGTTTTATTTGGTAGGTAGAATTTGTTCAAAAATTGCTTGACTAATTCCTCCTAAGTAGTGATGGAATTTATGGGGAGTAAATTAATCCAAGTCTAAGCTTCTCTTGTCACCGAGAATGGGAACAACAAAAGCTTTATTGTGTCCGGTGTCACGTTAGGTTGCCTTTGCGTTAAACATATCGATTTGAAATTCTTCAGGTGCTGCTGAGGATCTTCAATGTGTGACCCTGAGAACAGTCCCATGTTCTGCAACAAATGTAGCATGTTGTTTGTTATTTGGAATGATTCTGCTTGTATCTGAGGGACTGCAATTGCGGTTGCCAGATTGTCGGTGGTGGGTTGTGTCCAATCATATAATGTTGTTTCTAGTACAAGAGGTACCACACCGCGATTGTTTGGTTCATTCTCATTGTTTCTGTTGTTGATTGGATTTTCTATTCCGTAAGCCATGTATGGTTCGATTTGGTCTGTCGAGTTTCGTTGCTGTTTCTTTTCTTGTTTGCACGATTTAGTGCCTTGAAAACTTTCTCATGATCTGATAACGCTTCGAGCAATTCATCAATTCTTTAGGAGTTCCTAGGCATGCACCTGTAACACCCAAGACTACAAGCGTTAAAATTTCAATGTATTTGGTTAAGAATGGAGATCATTGACTACACTAAGAATTCTAGAACTTCTTTTAGCTGCAATTAATAACACCGTTAATTCCCTAACAACGGTGCCAAAATTTTACCACGCCCAACTATGCCATATAAAAAGGACTTAGCGGTCGTTGCAAATATAGTCCGGCTAATAAGTCCGGAGTCGAATCTCACAGATAATTAACCTATCAAACACAGCTACTAGACTCGCATAAATTCACGCAATCAATCATCAGAAATATTTAAGTGACAATTTGGGTTATTAACTAAATATTATGTAATGAAAATGCAATAATTAATAACTAACTACGAACGGGTTGTAAACAAGAATTGGAATGATCTAAGGTTGTAATTTCCCCTATTGTCGGAATCTTTTCCGTTACGTTTTCTACAAATTTGCCTAAGTCTTCTCTATCGACCATGAGCACTCTAACTGTCGTAACTCTCTCCCGAGTAATTATCATAATTTACTAGACATATTCTCCCGAATTGCGCTAGCTGGCATTAAGTACAGCTCATTCAGATCGCACCAAGATTTTGTTATCCCTAATCCCACATTTAAACCTCCGTATTGATCCCCCATATATGTTTAGGAGTGATGTTATGCAACAACTACCTAAATATGCACTCTCTCCCGAGTAATACATACTAAATAAGTACAGCTAATTGAGGGTCCTTCAATCAACCACAAGACTAATATAGTTGAACAAATAGAGAAAATACTACGACAAATTTATATTAACGTAACAAGAAAATCATCCTTCAATAGGTTCCATCAAAACCTTAGACAATGGATTTAGCTACTCGTGATCAAAGTAACAATATCCAAAGTATGTTGCATAATTAAAGTACAAGATAACGATAAAGTGATGTAGAAAATGTTGACTCTAACTCCCGACGGTTGTTCTATGAGCTATCCTTGCCTCTCATTGCAAAAGTCCTTCCAAGTGGTGTTTTTAGTTCTATTTATATGTGTAGGAAAATACCTAAACGTGTAGACCAAGTCCTAGTCAAACCCGGAAACGAATTAAGGATTCGACTTGGCCCCAAGCCTGGCGTCACTAGCCTAACGCCTGATGAACCTGGCTCCAGGTATGGCGTCGCTAGCCTAATGCCTGGTTCTGCTTGGCCTTTGCCTTGAGTCGCCAGCCTAATGCCAGCTTCAAGCCTGGCCTTTGCCTTGTAACACCAGCCTAATGTCAACTTCAAGCCTGGCATCGCTAGGTTCTCTCATTCTCTGCTCCCGCGCACGCTTTCGACTTGTAGGTCTCGTTTTTCTTCTACTTTCACCTCCAATTCACTTACACATAAAATGGACCCTATTACATGCAAATAATGTGTACTTTATCATTAAAGCGTATAAAAATGCAAGGTGAATAATGTGCTAAACCATTAATATTATAGCCACACATCAATGCTACAAATCCCCAAAATTCGGCGTCGCAAGTACATGAGCAATCTAGAGCAAGCAGCTCACCCCTAAGTCTCCGTAGATTATCGGCTACGCCCGCGTGACCACTGGTGGAACCTGTCTCAGTACTTGCACATAAGTGCAGAAATGTAGCTTGAGTACGAAGAACAGCACGTACCCAATAAGTATCTAGTCTAACCTTAAAGAAGAAGGAACAAGGGGTCGACTTGACAATTACTAGAGGTCAATAATAATAATGAAAGTGTATAAAGTAGACATGGTGAACATACAACAGGTATCAATGAGACAAATAAAAGTAACTATAATAAATACAACAGGAGTCCGTAACACATCACCAACCTCTCATAACTAGCCGTGAAGACCCTAACTCAATTATATCCAAACTAGAACTCGTTTCGATTATTAAGCACAAAGTTGTCGAAGCGAACGTCCCGATCACATAAGAATAGTGGTACTTAGTACTGCCGAGGCGAACGACCCTATCCCATAAGAATAGTGTTACCATCATACTGCCGAGGCAAACGGCCCGATCCTATAAGAATAGCGTTATCATCATATTGTCGAGGCAAATGATCCGATCCCATTAGAGTAAAGAAGTTTACCTCGCTCGCGGAAGTACTTGCGACGCGAGAGGACATAGATTTTTCATAATTATTAAGTATTCCCCAATTTTCCAAAATAATTAAGAAAGCTAAGTCGAAAATTGAAACTTTAAATCCCTAGTTTCAGCTCTATTCAAGACAGTTGATACACATGACAAACACAACAGTACAATTAAAAGCATGATGTGGATCTAAGACTACCCGGACATATCATGGAATATAGCTACGCACGGAGTCTTGTCACCTCGTGCGCATGTAGCTCCCAACACAAGTAATACACAACAAAGATACACCTAACGTGATGAGTTCCCTCTTACAAGGTTAGGCAAGAGACTTACCTCGTTTCCAAGCTCACTCCTAGTTCACTAATCCGCGCTAAAAGCCCCAAATCGATGTCGAACAATCCGAAACTAGTCAAATATTGTATAATTTAATCAATATATACTCAAAAGTTTATAATTTAGCTATTAGAGTAATTACCCAACCCAAATTGAAAGATTCTTAAAATTCTTCCCGGGCCCACGTACCCGGATTCCGGAAATTTTTGAAGATAAATATCACTTATAGCCTTACGAACGCAAATATATAATTTTTTCTACTTAATTCTATAACCAATTTCGTGGTCAAATCTCATTTTTACCAAAACCCTAGGTTCTTCTCAAAATCCCATTAATTTCACCATTTTTTCATGTTAAATCTACCTATGATTCACGTATTTAGCAAAAGAATTGATAGGGATCACTTACATCTTGATGTTGATGAAATCCCTCCACAAAATGTTCTCAAAATCGCCTAAGACCAAGTGGGAAATGAAGGAAATAAAGGTAAGTCCCGTAATAAAAAGCTCTTGCACCAGTCGCAGATGACTAACATGGAGAATATTATTTCTGCCCATAAAATAATTCATATTTACTATTATACCCTTTATCATACCTAAGCCTTCACTTATTATATAGTTAAAAAAGGTTAATGATCTTATTTATGAGATCACAAATCACACTTTTTTAGTAACCTAATAATGTGAAAAAAATTAAATTGTCTGTATATAGGGTAAAATTTATTAGACTATTCTGAAAATGAATTATCAAAATAATTTACTTTTGAATTTTCTAGTTTATTCTTAATGGTATGCTTTTAAAGTCATACAAGAGAAATATTTTTAAAAAATTAACACTCTAATTTTCAAAAGAATTTCTTTCTTTATTATCGCCCGTGTTTGACTAAAAAATATAGGTCTTGGTTCAAATATTTAAATCTATGTGAACAAGGATTAATCTTAGCTAACAATAATATCCTTTGATATGATTGTTAAAAAGTAGTAAATGTCGTATGGGTCTGGTCGGACGATGGTAATAATATGTAATAGATGTTCGAGAAATCAGGAGCAATAATATAGCATTCAATGATAATGAATAGCAATAAATAGCATTTAAGTAAATAGGAGGAATGATTCACCCAATAAAGGATGGAATGGATGGATGTTCCTCGTGACAATGATGAATGATAGACAAATTCTTGAATATTCGAGTTATTAGACAAATTCTTGAATATTCGAGTTATTAGACAAATTCTTGAATATTCGAGTTATTCTCGGATCTGATAGAAAAATATGGACAAGAATCTTAGTGAAAATATGGTATTTGTATCTTAGCAAGAGAGAGAGACGAATCTTTTTGTTAAAGTGTGTTCTTTACAAATAAATATCACATACCCTTATCATTGTCTCCTTTTCTATTTATATGGGACATGTTCCTAAGAAATCATAATTGTACTAGTGCAAAGAATATCCACTAAAATATTCTCTTTAATGTCCTATCTCGAAAACTAACTGTTACAACTCTGTTAACGGTACTCGACCTCGTCCCTTGTTGGAACCTCGACTACGACTTTTGTGGATAACGACCCTTGTTGACTACGACTCGTGTTGACTCTTCGGCCATAGATTTTGCTGCTTCTTGGGTTATCTCGACAAATGATGACTTGGGAATTCTTTCCTTAGTATTATCTTGGCTTAAATATTCGAAAGACAGATTTTAACCCATACAGTTAGTCCCTCCGCTTATTGAGGCCGGCTTTAGTAGGGTTTGATGAGCGAATTTTGTTCGTTGTGGTCGGAATAATCGAGCGAGATGTGCGGATCGTAGTGGTTATGGCGAACTGGAAATGTGGCCCTACGCGGGCCGCTTATTTCAAACGCTTTGATTTTCCCGGTTGGTTAGTTGTAGTTATGTTGTTCACGAATTAGGATGACGTCATGACGTTATGCGTCATTATGACGCATATTCCCGATGTGTTGCTTCATTTCATGTGTGACCCTTGATTGAACTTGCCGCTTCGATTCCGGTGCCAGGTAATGATGTACCGACTTTGGTTATGGAGCCAAGATCCTTATAAATAGGGATGTTAGGGTAGGATTTTGAAGTTTCAAGTTTTCTATTTCAATACCTTGCATTATTCCCTTGCCCTAAACCTCTTCTTTCTGTACCAGTAACTTGCACTCGATCTCAGTTCTTCTCCATTCAATACTTCTTTTGAAACATGTCTAACATGCCTTCTGAGTCTAGTAAGGGGAGTGAAGAGATTCCTTTGGCGACGGTGTTTCCCCCTCACGAGGAAAATATTACCGTTGTCGTCGATGATGGAAGTTTCCCGTTGGTGGAGAATATAGTTCCTCGCAACCCTGATACTAGGTCTGACTTCTCTAAATTACCTGATGTTGACACTGGAGCCTTTAGGTCTATGATAATGGAGAAAGAATTGGGAGAACTTTGGGCTAAGTTCGACCTACCCAACTAGGTCGAATTGATTCCGGCCGGATGGGAATACTGTTCAGGTCCACCGTACTGGGTATTGCTCCTTCTAGCCTATCCCTTCCAAGTCGACTACACTTTTCCTCTTCTTCCATTGGCGGATGAATTCTGTCCTTATTACGGCATTTTCCCAACTCAGCTTGCGTCGTATGTCTATAAGCTTATAATGATGCTTATCAAATTCGCCGAGTTGGCCGAGGTCGAACTGACTCTTCAGTATTTAATACATATATTCGCTCCCATACTTTATAGAGGGACGATGTTGAACCTTCGCCATCGAGGAGGCAAGTGCCTGGTGGTGAAGATGGATGACAAAGCTAACCGCCAATTTTGGTTCAACTTCTTCTTTGTCAGAACCGAGGACGTGGTGGCCAACGTTGACGGTTTCCCTGAGACTTGAAATTATACTCGTAAGTATCTAATTTCCTTGCATATAGGTACTTGATTTGATTTTTTTTGTTTGGTCGTGGACTTTGACCTCGTGTCCTTTTCTCACACAGCCAAGACCTCGTGTCCTTTTCATTTTGCTTGCCTCAGTTGATATTTTCCTTTCCCTTGTTTTTCTTAGCTTTGGCTAGGGGATCTTCGAGAAGGTCGAGAGCTCCCATGCCCTCGTTTCAAAAGAGGAAAGCTACTGCATCCTCGACTCTTGTCCCTTCTTCGACTGCGGCTACCTTTTGTGCCCCGGTCCCTTATTCGACGGCGACTGCTTTTGTTCGTGCCCCAGGCCCTTCAGTGGTTGTCCCTTATTCGGTCGTGGAGGCTTCGACCGTAGAAACCTCGGCCTCTCCGTTATACCATCTTATTGATGAGGACGAGGAGCCTTTGCCTGGTGATGGGGATTTGAAACCTCGTAAGAGGAGGGCCGTAGACATTAAGGGGGAGAGGTCGGCGGCTACCGATGTGGGAGACTGCGATTTCTTCCTTCGGAAGACAGCCACAGTGCATATAAGGGAGATCCCGGAGGCTAGTCCCGAAACCATTTATTTTGGAGGATGCGGATGTTCGACCTGAGGGGGCTACAGTCGAAGGATGGCGGGTGACGACTCTGTGCTTCCAAGACGTGAAGAGGGTTCATCTTTCGGTGTTGTGGCAGATATACCTCCTTTGATTGATGATATAAGCAAGGTTGTTGGTGAAGAGGATGTTGGATCCGATTCCAACATGGATGTGGACGAGCTAAAGATGATTGGCGAGGGGCTTACTCAGCTCGAAGTGAGGTTGGAAGGGGATTCGAGGACTATTACGATCCTGATGGACTGTAATCTTCTTGTGAATACCGAGCAAATTATCCCTTCCCTTGTCCCTCTCAGTTCTAAAGTGGAGGGTATGACCCTCAAGGATATGAACGACAGCAACCTGTCGAATAATATTGCTGGCCTCGCCCTTCGAGTGAGTACATTAATTGTTAGTTAATTTGCCTTTGATTTTGTTTCTTCACGGTCTCTAACTTATTTTGTTCGTTTGTAGACGGTCATCTTAGAAATTGAGAGTGCTAGTAGGGAGCAGAAGCGCAAAGACATTTACGTAAATTTAAAGGATAAGTACTTTAGAGTTCTTGATAAGTACCAAGAGCTTCGGCGTCAGCTTTGTGAGGGCGGCAGTCTGCTCTGAGGGAGGATTTGAAGGACCGAGACGAGAAGCTTGTGCGGATGGTGGGGAAGTGCAGTGACATAGGGGAGACGTTAAGGAGCAAAGAGGAAGAGCTTGAGCTCAGCAATGGGGCCGAAGCCTAGTGTAGCGATCTCCAAGCTCATGTGGTTTCACTGCTTGCCCAACCTAAGGAGTGTCTATTCAGGGTGGAGGCTCTAAGTGGCGAGGTCATCGAGAAGGCAGAGGATTTAGAGAAGGTAGAGTCCGCTCGATCTGAGGCTTTGAGGAAGGCAGACTCTCTTGAGGTGGTGATTCGGACTCTCCGTTCCGAGCGAGAGAATGACTTAGCAATAACAAAGCTTAAAGAGGAGTGCCTCGCTGAGAGGATTGGAGAGTTGGAGAAAGAGACTTCTTATCTCTACGATCGAGTCGTTAATTTGGAGGTCTAGAAGGCTCAACTGTTGGCACAACCATCTTCTTCCTATACTTTAGATTTTCCTAATGTTCCTCGGGAATTTTACGAGGAGTGGATTCATATCAAGGCCCAGTTAGATGTATTTCTAGATCTTCATAAGGCGGGATTTGTCTCTGAAGTTGCCTTCGAAAATGTTCATGTTAAAGCTCGTGAATCTTGAGTCGCTTGTGGGTATGATCCCGCTATGTATGAGGCCGATGATGACGAGGGGGATGAGGGTGTGGACCAACTCGAGGAGATTGCCTGGTATGATGATGCATATCATGCGGGCGAAGCTGGTGATAGCCAAGGAGGTAATGTATTGAGGACCAAGTCGGCGGGGATGTTGAAGGCCATGATGGTAGTGGCCATTAGTTCTCTTTTGATTTTTTTGTATATGTTTTTGTTGGCTTCTTCACGAGCCTATTGTAAACAATTTTTTAAGTATATGAAATGTTAGAGTGTTTCCTTGCATCTTCTTCTCTTCCTGTGGTTTATTTTCTATACTTGTGTATATTTTTGTTTCTTTGTTGGAGTGTGGCCGAGGGCCGATGGGAGTTTGTTCCAGCGAGATCGAACATAATCTTTTGTTAGATTACGGTCGAGGTCTAGTAGGTATTTGTTCGAGTGGGGTAGAACATAACCTTACGTTAAATTGCGACCAAGGGCCGATAGGTGTTTGTTCGAGCGGGGTCGAACATAACCTTTCTATTTAATTGCGGCTGAGGGCCAGTAGGTGTTTGTTTGAGCGAGGTCAAACATAACCTTTCATTAAATTGTGGCTGAGGGCCGATAAGTGTTTGTTCGAGCGGGGTCGAATATAACCTTTCATTAAATTGTGGCTGAGGGCCGGTATGTGTTTGTTCAAGGGGGTCGAACATAACCTTTTATTAATTATGGCCGAGGATCCTAGGTGTTTGTTCGAGCGAGGTCAAACATAACCTTTCATTAAATTGTGGTTGAGGGCCGGTAGGTGTTTGTTCGAGCGGGGTCGAATATAACCTAAATGCAAGAAAGATGTGTTGATAAGCGTAAAGTATATTGCCTTGACAATGTTGTTTTGGTTACATACTTGGAGTAATTTACAGATTTTTTGATTGTTGGCTGGCATTCTAGTCCCACTCCCGGTCTATCTAGTCCATTCATTGGTCGATCTGGATAATATTGAGAGGTTGAGCAATGAATTAGTAACCATGACCTTACCTTCGCATAATTCAATTCAAAACGTTCCATTCGCCGCCTTGTTAAAAACCTCCTTGAGAAAACCCAAATGGGACAAAACTCAAGTGAGGGAAAAAATGTACTGCTTGGAAGACATTTTTTCTCTCAGAAGTTGAAGTATTTGAGGTGGCTGATATTTCAATTGTTTGATAGCAGCTTTCCTTCCATTGTCTCTAATTGGAACGAACCCTTGTTTGCTTTGGTTGTGATTTTATATAGACCATCCCAATTTGTTCCCAACTTGCCTTCCTTAGGATCTTTGCTCGCTTGAGTTTTAGCTTTCAGTACTTAGTCCCTGACTGTGAGCGGCTTGATCTTTGCTTTCTAATTGTAATAGCGTTCTACTTTTTGTTTTTGGGCGACCATTCTTATGTAGGTCATATCTCTTCGTTCGTCGACTTCGTCGAGTTCCTGTCTTCTGCTCCCATCGTTACTCATGTCGCTCTCATGGGAGTACCTTAGGCTGGGTTCTCCGACCTCGACTGGTATTACTTCCTCAGTCCCGTAGACCAAAAAGTAGGGCGTCTCTCCTGTGCTTGTTTTTGGAGTTGTTCGGTAGGCCCACAATACTTCTGGTAGTATTTCCGGCCACAGTCCCTTGGAGTCTTCGAGCTTCTTCTTCCTAATGTTTAGTATTGACTTGTTGGAGAACTATGCTTTTCTGTTACCAACGAGGTGATACGGGGTCAAGAGTATCCTCTTGATATGCCATTTCTCGAAGAATACAGAGGTTTTCTTTTCTGTGAACTGGGGTCCGTTGTCACGACTGATTTCTTTATGAAGGCCGAATCGGCAGATGATGTTTCTCCATATAAAGGTGATTACTTCATGTTCCCGTATTTGGGTGAATTCTCCTGCTTCCACCCACTTATAGAAATAGTCAGTTAACACCTAAAGGAATTGTACATTACCTTGCCCTGCTAGTAGAGGGCCCACGATGTCCATTCCACTAGCGAGAATCATTGGGGTGTATTTTTGGCACTGCTAGCATCTCTTTACTGAGTGGAGGTGCTCACCTTCTTGGAGAATCATTGGGGTGTATTTTTGGCACTGCTAGCATCTCTTTACGAAGTCCGCAACATCATTTTTCATGGTGGGTCAGTAATATCTTACCCGTATGAGGCATCTGACCAGTGCCTGGTTGCTGGAGTGAGCCCCGCAATGGAATTTGTGAACTTCTTCAAAGACGCGCTGAGTTTGGTTCAGGACCAAGCACTTCGCCAGAGGGATGCCGTGGGTCCTCTTGTACAAATCGCTGCAGAGGATATTGTACCTAGCTGCTTGCATTCTTAGTTTCTTGGCCTCCTTTTTGTCTCTATGGAGTGTGTCGTCCTACAGGTGTGCGACAATACAATTGTGCCAGTCCCAAGTTAAGTGCATGGTTCTTACCTCGGCTTGTTCTAGTGATGAGTTGACAAGATGGACCACATTTTTGTCTCCGATTGTGATGCTTTTGGTGGAAGCGACTAGTTTGGCGAGGCCAGCTGCCTCGACATTTTGTGCTCGTGGGATTTGGTCGAGCTGACATTCTTCGAACTCAAGTAGTAACTTGTAGATTTTGGTTTGGTATTTTTGCAATCTTTGTTCCTTGATTTGGAAAGTCTGTGTGATAATTGACTATGAGCTGGGAATCGCAGCGTAGTTTCAACCGTTTTGCTCCATATTTGAGTGCTAGTCTTAGACCTGCAATTATAGTCGCATACTCAGCCTCATTGTTAGTCATATCCGGGCATCTTATGGACTAGCAAATCATTTCGCATGTTGGGACTTTGAGTACGAGTCCCAGTCCGCTCCCCGATACGTTGTAAGCGCCATCGGTATATAGGACCCAAAGGTCTTGTGTTTGGAGGGAGGTTTGGACGGCTTCCCTTTCGACTTTAGGCATTATTTTTGCGCTAATGTCGGCTACGAAGTCGGCGAGCACTTGGTAGTCAAGAGTTTCGGTATCCCATTAATGGCTTTGATTTGTTCTGGGTTGACCTCGATCCGTCGCTGTGATACCAGAAAACCCAAGAACTTTCCCGAGGCTACACCGAATACGTATTTCTCCGGGTTCAACTTCATTCCATACCATCTAAGTATGTCGAAAGTTTCTTTCAAATGATCGATGTGATCTTCTCCCCTTTTGGACTTGACAAGCATGTCGTCTATATATACCTCTATTGTTTTGCCGAGCTGGTCTTTGAAAAACTTTGTCACCAACCTTTGATAAATAGCTCCTGCGTTCTTTAGTCCAAAAGGCATGACCCTATAGCAATACGCCTCTTGATGGGTGATGAACGTGGTTGTTTCCTGATCTTCTTCTTCCATAAGGATCTGATTATAGCTTGAGTAATCGTCCAAGAAACTTAGTAGCTCATGCCATGCCATTGCGTCAATGAGTTGGTCGATATGTGGCAACGAGAACAAATCCTTCGAGCATACTTTGTTCAAATCTGTGAAATCCACGCACATCCGCCACTTCCCATTCTTCTTTTGACCATCACTTGTTAGTGACCCATTTAGGGTACTTCGATTCCCTGATGGAACCAGTTTCTTACAGTTTTTCCACCTCCTCGCGAACTGCATCATTAATTGTGTAGTTGAATATACGTCTGACCTGTCTCATTGGGGGTGAAGTGGGTTGACGTTTAATTTGTGTATGGCAATTTCCTTTGGGATGCCCGGTATATCTACATGGCTAAAAGCAAATAAATTTGTGTTAGATGTTAAAAATTGACTGAATTTACCTGGTTCCCGAAGATTACAGCCAATATAGGCCTTCTTGCTGTGGTCGTTGAGATCCAACTGAACGGGGTCGAGGTCTTCTATGGTCGAACCAGCGGCTTCGACCATATTAGGGTCCTTGATGACGTCATCTATTTCATCTTGCTCCGACCTCAACCATGTTGATTGCTATGCCTCTTTTCTTTTTCTTTTCTCTGTTGGGTGTCCATACTGTCTAAGGAAATGTGGTAGCATTCCGGTGATGTGCGATATTCTCCACATATGTTGAAAATTCCCCATAGAGTTGGGAATTTAATCACTTGGTATAAGCTAGAGGGGACAGCTTTCATGGGATGTATCCATGGTCGTTCCACTATGGCGTTGTACGCAGTGGCTTGGTCCATGATGTGGAACGTTGTCTCTAGAGTTACGCCGCTGGCCAAAATAGGGAGTGTAATTTCCTCGAATGTTCGTTCAACTACAGTGTTAAAACCAGTTAGCGTGATACAGCGCGACACTATCTTATCTTCGAGTCTTATTTGGGTAAGTACTCGGGGATGGATAATGCACGCGCCGATCCCGTCATCTACCATAATGTGTTTAACATCGATATCTAAAATTCATAAAGTAATAACGAGGGCATCATTATGTGGAAAAGTCAAATCGTCAGTGTTCGACCTGTCGAAGATGATACTTTCTTCAAGTTTGTCATACCATTCGCGGGTGATGGATCGCTTGAGTTAGTTGGTAGTGGTGAACTTCACACTATTGATAGAGGAGTCATCGCCGCCGTCGATAATCATGTTGAATTATTGATGGTACAAGCTGGTGAGGGAGGCTTTAGCGGTCCTTGGTGTTCGCGTCCTCTAGAGAAATTGGTTCTTCCCCTGTCGCTTAGCATCTCTTTGAGGTTCCTTTGTCGCAGTATGTTCACAACTTCTTGCCTGGGGGCGATGCAATCTTTGATTTTGTGCCCTCGTTCCTGGTGGAACTCATAGAGGGCATCCAACTTCTTGGTGTTCGGGTCTGATCTCATCTTCGGCGACCATTGTACTTTTGGTTCGAGCTTCTCTAGGGCGTAGACTACCTTTGTAGGTGACACACAAAAATTGTGAGTAGATAATAAGGGAGGCATACCTCTTTCATTACAATGAGTTCCTACCCTTGGCCTAGATGGGCCTTCTTCGTGGAGGGGAGGGGAGAGGCACATCGGCCGTCCTGATATACGGTTGCTTGAATTGAGGTTAGTCAATGAGTTGGTCCGTTGAGGTCGTCCTCATCTGCACGGACCTCGGCATAATAGGCATTGTGGATTTCATCCCAAGTGGTTGGGGGATACTTCATTAGCTGACTCAATAATTTTTCGGTTGCTCTCGAACCATATCTACTCAGCCCATTCTGAAAGGTTGTGATCTCCATCCCTTTGGATACGTTTGGTAGAGTCATCCTTACTCGGTTGAACCGGGCGAGTAAGTCCCTTAGCCCCTCTCCCAAGGATTTCCTGACGGCAAATATGTTGTTTACTCTCGCCTTGGCCTTCTTGGTTCCGGCATAGGCGGTTATAAATTTATCGGCTATTTCTTCGAAGGTTTCTATGGAGCGAGCTGGTAGCTATGAATACCACGCCAATGCTCCTCCCGTGAGGGTTTCGCCAAACTTTTACAGCAAAATGGAGGACACTTGTTCTTTAGTGAGGTCGTTGCCTTTCACGGCTATGACATAATGAGTCACGTGATCTTCACGATCGGTCATGCCTTCGTATATCCTGAGCAAGGATTAATATTAGCTAACAATAATATCTTTATATAGGGTGGCATTTTGAAGGTCTTTGGTAAGGCATGCGGGGCTGCATCGTCACTGTAGGCTATAATATCGTATAGTCGGCTGGCGTCCCTTTTCGGCAGTAGCTTAGGAGCGCCTGATTGTAGGCTATAATCTCGTATTTTAGTCATTTATTGCACTTTAATTTACTGCACTTTATTCTTTTTGAGATTTAATTGCTAGAGTTTTGCACTTATTGTGTGTTTTATGCCTTGTAGGAGTGATTCCGAGCTATGTAGATGTCATGGAATGAATTTGAGTGATTTAGAGCTTTGAATTCTGAGTAAAAGCCCAAGGGATTAAGCTAGGATCGTGTTCGGGGTCGAGGACCAAGTCTGGACGTCAAAACGCAAGAAAAATTCGTACTCTGAGATATCCCCACTGTCGCGGCGCGAGGGGTGCCGCGCTTGTGCATTTCTCTTCTGCCTATCAGAATCAACTCTCTGGATTTCCCCACTAATGCCCCGCATGGAGCGTCACCCCATGCGGCGCGCCTGTGCGATATTTACAGAGTGACAATCCTATTTTGACTAGGAGAAGGTGATTTCATCTGGGTCTGACGCTACTTGGTATATATACATGGAAAATATTATTTTCTGAATTTTTGACATACTTTAGACCTAAGAAGGCCAAGGAGGAGTTGGAGGAGCAATATCACAAGGATTTCATCATTCCTTCCTCACTTAAGACCCGAGTTCGGATCGAATTTATGTTTTCCTATCTTTTAATTATATTTGTGATGAATTGCTCCATATCTATGAAGTAGTTCTCTTTAGTGTTTGATGGATTTGGTGTATTGATATTTGTTTGTGGATTATAACTCTAGTTTTATGTATTGAAGCATTTTTGGATGATTTAACTATTGCATCTATATTCACTTGTTCATGTAATCGAGATAGGCATAACTTGTGATATCTTTGCATTATATTATTGGTTGAGTTCATTAATTCTTCTAAGTAATCGAAAGAGACTAGTTGAATCATTGATTAAAGCTAGTGGATATCTTTACGTGCTTAAATTGGTTCATCTCGTGAGGTTAAGACTTAATCGAGAGAGGAGTTTTAACTGAACGTTTGAACTAATAATTAAGTGAATTCGTAAGACTCACTTGAACATTAGAAGTGAATTATCTAAAATTAGATACCAAACAATTATCTTACACCTATCGTATCAATCCTTATTTTCTCCTACTGATAACTTCCTTGCTTATCCTTGTTTCAATTGTCATTAATCAAAGCTTTAGATCTTAGTTAATTTTAGTTAGAAATCATATAAATCTCAATTGTTGATCATCTTGGATAGCAATCAAGCTAGAAACTACGAGAATACTGTTTAAATCCAATCTTTGTGGATACGATATTATACTATACTATATTTGATTAGCGAGCATAATTTAAGTATGTATTTCAAGCTCGTCAGCGCCCGATATCTTATCAACCCATTCTTGATGTTCTTTTATCTCGGAGCGCCTTGTTTTCATTTTCCATTTCTTCCACCCTTTTTTGAATGGCGGTGAGGGCGTTGTCACATGCACTATCAAAGATATTGTGAGTTATATATGTCGTTGGAGGGAGGGGTTGATTGCACTGCTCGTCTGTTTGCTGTATCGTGCAAGTCCTCGCGGTTTTTGCAGTCGTTCCTGGAGCGGGTTTGTTGAGGACGCTTGTTAACGTGTCAATTAGCCATGCCTCGAGGAGTTTTTTCACAATTAGGGGTGTCCCTTCCTCTGCAGACGTGAAGGCTCCTTTACCATAGGGTTTTGTTATGCTGCACTGTGGGGGCGCTGACCCATCTCGTCTAAGGGATGCACTGAGCGTCGTGCCCTCATCTGTTATTTCACAGCTTTCGTTGATGACATTCATGAGGTTGGTTAGGAGGTCACTTGTTATCATCGTGCTTTCTTCTCGGTTACTTGTCATGTAGGATTTTGTGTACACAAAGAGAGGAGGTCAAATTGTTTGACCAAAAAATATAGTTCTTGGTTCAAATAATTAAATCTATGTGAACAAGGATTAATCTTATCTAACAATAATATCCTTTGATATGATTGTTAAAAAGAAAGTAAATATTTTATGGGTCTGGTCAGACGATGGTAATAATATGTAATAGATGTTCGAGAAACCAGGAGTAATAATATCGCATTCAATGATAATGAATAGCAATAAACGACATTTAAGTAAATAGGAAAAATAATTCACCCAATAAAGAATGTAATGGGTGAATGTTCCTCTTGACAATTATGAATGATAGACAAATCCTTGAATATTCGAGTTATTCTAGGATCTGATGGGAAAGTATGAACAAGAATCTTAGTGAAAATGTGGTATTTGTATCTTAGCAAGAGAGAGGGACGAATCTTTTTGTCAAAGTGTGTTCTTTACAAATGAATATCACATGCCCCTGTCATTGTCTCTTTTTGTATTTATATATTATATGGGACATGTTCCTAAGAAATCCTAATAGTACAAGTGGAGTGAATATCCATTAGAATATTCTCTTTAATGTCCTATCTCGAAAACTAGCCGTTACAGCTCTGTTAACAGACCTCGACCCCATCCTTTGTTGGCACCTCGACTACGACTCTTGTTGATAACGGCCCTTGTTGACTACGACTCTTGTTGACTCTTCGGCCACAGATTTTGCTGCTTCTTGGGTTATCTCGACAAATGACGACTCGGAAATTCTTTCCTTAATATTATCTTGGATTAAATATTCCAGAGACAGATTTTGACCCATACAGCCGTGCCAAGTCAAACTCGGCTCTTCAAACAGAACCCAAAAGATGGTTTGAGATATTTTACGGGAAAAAAGTATAGTAACTTATAAGTAAAGATTTTTTAACTCAGTTTCTTTAGCAGGGGGTTTGAACTTAAAAATGTGAGACTTAAAAATAATAATTTTTAAAGTTAAGTTAAAAAATTTTTTAAAAAATAAATTGTATTTGAATATATATTTCATTTGAAAATATCTTTCAGTTTTATGAGTAAAAATATTATTTACTTGAAAAAAATGATAATTGTTATACATTTCTTGTGTTTCATTTTAGGTGATGTTATTTCCTTATGAGTTTAACTTAAATATACATCATTAGAGTCACATTTGTCTATTTTAATATGTAAATTATCTTATTTATGAGATTACAAATCACACTTTTTGAGTAACCTAATAATGTGAAATTTTTTAACTTGTCTGTATATAGGATAAACTTTATTAGTCTATTCTGAAAACGAATTACTGTTTTATATTTTAAAATAATTTACTTTTGAATTTTCTAGTTTATTCTTAATGGTGTGCTTTTAAAGTCACACAAAAAAATATAAAAAAAAAAGATTAACACTCTAATTTTCAAAAAAGAATTTTTCTTTATTATCGTCCGTACCAAGTCAAACCCGTCTCTTCAAACGAAACCCAAAAAATGGATTGAGATATTTTACGAGGAAAATAAAGTATAATAACTTGTAATTAAAGATTTTCAAACTCACTTCTTTTTAGCCGGGGGTTTGGACTTAAAAATGTGAGACTTAACAATAATAATTTTTAAAGTTAAGTTGAAATTTCTTTTAAAAATAAATTATATTTGGATATATATTTCACTTGAAAATATATTAAAGTTTTATGAGTAAAAATGTTATTTACTTGAAAAAATGGGCACTTTTAAAATAATATTTGAAACTAATCTTCAAAAATTCAGAGCTTGTCACGACCTAAAACCTAACCCGTCATGATGGCGCCTATCGTGGTATTAGACAACCCGACCTTTCCAAAACACTTTCAAAATTTAACAGAAATAAGTTAAAATATTTAAAATAACCGAAGTTTTTCATAAAACGGGGATAAAACCCAATTAAAATATAAGTACGGAAAAATAGCCCGACATCGGGGTTGTCACTAAGTCACGAGCATTTAACAATCAATCTAGAAAATAGAGTCTACTACACTCTCCCAAATGCCAAAATAAGAGAGAAAAGATAATAAGAAAGAAGAAACAAGGACCGCGGACGCCGGCAGCTACCTCGTAAATCTCTGATAGTCAGCTCGCGCACAAACTCAGTGACCGACAGAACCGTACATACCTGGATCTACACATGAAGTGCATGGTGTAGCATGAGTACAATCAACTCAGCAAGTAACATAATTAAATAAGGAACTGAGAAGCAGTGACGAGCTATAAAAATACAGTTCATTTCAAAGGTTTTTAGTAAAGAGTGAACATACTTTCAATTCCTGTGGTGTAAGTCAAATCAGTTCGAGCTCAAGTAAAACAGATATGAACCTTCTAGAAATTTCATCACAACAACAAATAAATAACTAAGTGCAACAATAAATAAAAGCAAGTACAAACTTTCAAGGCAACAGTCACTCAACTCATCTCAACAACTCATACTCTCGGCTCTCAGCCCTCAATATACATTCTCAATAGGTACATGCGCTCACTGGGGGTGTGCAGACTCCGGAGGGGCTCCTTTCAGCCCAAGCGCTATATCGTTGCGGCGTGCAGCCCGACCCAATCATATAAGTAGCCATAAGGCTCGTTGCGGCGTGCAACCCAATTCACAATCCATAAATAGCCATAAGGCTCGTTGCGGCATGCAACCCGATCCATATAATCTCACAAGGCTCACAGCTCGGCACTCAGGCCCTATCTCAGTCACTAACCTCTCCAGCCCCTCGGGCTCATAGAATATCATAATAATCAGCCCAAATAGAGAATACAACAAGTATCAACAAGAACTGAGAGGGAATAGAGATGTAACACATAACTAAGACCGTGATTGAGTACAAGACAACAATTAGCAGTCAATTCAACAAGTATACGACCGCTACGGGTCCCAACAACAATATCATATGGCCTAAGCATGGTTTCTAACATGAAAGGCAATCAATTTCTCAAAGACAAGGAAAAACAAGTAATAACAATGGCTATTCGACTTTACAGTCTCACAGGATGGACCAAGTCACAATCCCTCGCGGTGCATGCTCACACGCCCGTCACCTAGCATGTGCGTCACCTCCAAACACTCACATCATACCAATTCTCGGGGTTTCATACCCTCAAAACCAGATTTAAGATTGTTACTTACCTCAATCAGAGCAAAAAATATCCTACTCCGCGATGCCTTTGCCTCTCAAATCGGCCTCCAAACGTCCTGAATCTAGCCACAAGTAATACAACACAATCAATAAAGGCTAAAGATGTCAATTCCACAAGAAAACTATTAAATTAGAGCCAAAATCCGAAATCGACTCAAACCCGGGCCCCCGGGCCCACGTCTAGAAATCTGACAAAAGTTACAAAACCAGAAAGACCATTCACTCATGAGTCTAACCATACCAAATTTATCAAAATCCGACCTCATTTGGTCACTCAAATCCCCAAAATCAACTCTCCAACTCTTAAGTCTTAAATCCCCCAAATTTCTAATTCAAATCCCTAATTAGATGATGAATAAAGCCATGGATTCACGAAATTTATACCATTATGGCGTAGAATCACTTACCTCAACGTAGCTCCTTGAAAACCTTTGAAAAATCGCCTCTCTCTCGAATTCCTCAGTCCTAGTTCCGCACCTGTGGAACCGCATCTGCGAAAAGAGCTCCGCTTCTGCGGAAATTCATTAAAAGACTGACTCTACTCCTACGATCACCTGACCGCATCTGCGGCCATCGCAGATGCAGGGCCCAAGCCGCACTTGCGATCCAACTACGCATATGCGCCTCTTAATCTGCTTCTGCGACCACCGCAGATGTAGGATTTCCATCGCACCGGCGGTCTGAGCCCAGGCCTTCCTTAGCCACACTTGTGGCTCTTCCTTCGCTCATGCGGCCTTGCACCTGCGGTTCCCATTCCGCAGGTGCGGAAACACCAGCAGCAACAGCTTGAACTGTATTTTTCCAACTTTAAACGATTTGTTAACCACTTGGAATCACCCCGAGGCCCACGGGACCTCAATCAAACATACCAATAGTTCATATAACCCTATATGAACTAAGTCGAATCCTCGAATCACTCAAAACAACATCAAAATACTAAATTACACTCGGATTCAAGCCTAAGAACTTCTAAACTTCCGAATTCCGCATACTGTGCCGAAACCTATCAAACCACGTCAAAATGACCTCAAATTTTACCCACAAGTCCAAAATGACACCACAAACCTACTCAAACTTCCGGAATTCCATTCCGACCATGATATCAAAATTTCACTACCGATCAAAATCGCCAAAATTCTAACTTTCGCCAATTCAAGCCAAATTCTACTACGGACCTCCAAATCACATTCTGAACGCGCTCCTAAGTCCAAAATCACCTAACGGAGCTAACAGAACCATCAAAATTCAAATCCAAGATCGTTTACACATAAGTCAATATCTGGTTGACTTTTTCAACTTAAGCTTCTAATAAAGAGACTAAGCGTCTCAATTTAGCTCCGAAACCATTCCGGACCCGAACCAACTAACCCGGCATATTATAATATAGCTGAAGAACACAAAAGAAGCAGGAAATGGGGTAAACGGGGCTAACACTCTCGAAACGGCCGGCCAGATCGTTATATCCTCCCCCTCTTAAACAAACGTTCGTCCTCGAACGAGCATAGAGACATACCTGAAGTGGTGAAAATAAGAGGATAACGGCTGCACATAACATACTCGGTCTCCCAAGTCGCCTCCTCGACCGGCTGACCTATCCACTACACCTTCACTGAAGCTATATGCTTTGACCTCAACTTCCGAACCTGCCGCTACAAATTGCCCACTGGCTCTACATCATAAGTCATATCACCATCCAACTGAACCGTGCTGAAATCCAAAACATGGGACGGATCGTTGATATACTTTCGAAGCATAGAAACATGAAATGCTGGATGCACACTCGACAAGCTAGGTGGCAAGGCAAACTTGTAAGCCACCTCCCCTATCCTCTAAAGTACCTCAAAAGGCCCAATAAACCGGGGGCTCAACTTGCCCCTCTTCCCAAACCTCACAACACCCTTCATGGGTGATACTTTCAACAGAACTTTCTCCCCGGCCATGAAAGACACATCACGGACCTTCCTGTCGGCATAGCTCTTCTGCCTAGACTGCGTCGTGCGACTCTTGAATCAATTTCACCTTGTCTAATGCATCCTGGACCAAGTCTGTACCCAAGAGCCTAGCCTCACCCGGCTCAAACTATCCCACCGAAGATCTACACCGCCTCCCATATAAAGCCTCGTACGAAGCCATCTGAATGCTCGACTGATAACTGTTGTTATATACAAACTATGCGATCGGCAGAAACTAGTCCCATGAACCCCCAAAATCAATGACACAAGCGCGTAACATGTCCTCCAATATCTGGATAGTGCGCTCGGACTGTTCGTCCGTCTGAGGGTAAAGGGATGTGCTCAACTCAACCTGAGTACCCAACTCTCACTGCATGTCCCTCCAAAACTACGATGTAAACTGTGTGCCTCTATCTGAAATGATGGAAACTGGGACACCATGAAGCCGAACAATCTCTCGGATGTAAATCTCAGCCAACCACTCTGAAGAGTAAGTAGTACCAACTGGAATGAAGTGGGCGGACTTGGTCAGCCGATCCACAATCACCCAAATAGCATCGAACTTCCTCGAAGTCTATGGGAGCCCAACTACGAAATCCATGGTGATTCGCTCCCACTTTCACTCTGGGATCTCTAACCTCTGAAGCAAGACTCCCGGTCTCTGATGCTCATACTTAACCTGCTGACAGTTGAGACACCGAGCCGCAAACCCAACTATATCCTTCTTCATCCTCCTCCACCAATAGTGTTGTCTCAAATTTTGGTACATTTTCCCAGCACCGGATGAATGGAATACCGCGAGCTGTGGGCCTCATAAAGAATCAACTCCCGAAGCCTATCCACATTGGGCACACATATCCGGTCCTGCATTCTCAATACGCCATCATCACCAATAGTCACATCTCTAGCATCACCTTGCTGAACCCTGTCCTGGAGGACGAGCAGATGGGGGTCATCATACTAACGCTCCCTGATACGATCATAAAGAGAAGACCTAGAGACCACATAAGTCAATACCCGACTCGGCTCCGAAATGTCCAATCTGACAAGCTGGCTAGCTAAGGCCCGAACATCAAATGCCAAGGGTCTCTCTGCTACTAGAAGATATGCTAAACTCCTCAAACTCACCGACTGGCAACTCAAGGCATCAGCCACTACATTGGCCTTCCCGGGATGGTACATAATGGTGATATCATAGTCTTTGGAGAAGCTCCAACCACCTCCACTGACGCAAGTTATTATCCTTCTATTTGAACAGGTGCTGCAAACTCCGATGATCAATGTGAATCTCATAATGGACCCCGTACAAGTAGTGCCACCAAATATTCAAGGCGTGAACAATATCTGCTAACTCAAGATCATGGACACGATAGTTCTTCTCATGGGTCTTCAACTGGCACGAAGCATAAGCAACCACTCAACCCTCTTGCATCAGAACACACCCAATACCGATCCGCGAGGCATCACAATACACTGTGTAGGAACCAGAAGCTGATGGCAGAACTAGAATGGGAGCCGTGGTCAAGGAAGACTTGAGCTTCTGAAAGCTCTCCTCGCACTTATCCGACAACTGAATGGAGCACCCTTTTGGGTCAATCTAGTCAAGGGCGATGCAATAGATGAACACCCTTCACAAAACGATGGTAATAGCCCGCCAAACCAAGAAAGCTCCTAATCTTCGTGGTTGAGGATGGTCTGAGCCAACTCTGCACCGCTTATATCTTCTTCAGATCCACCTGAATACCCTCACTGGACACCACGTGTCCCAAAAACGCCACTAAACTGAGCCAAAACTCACACTTGGAGAACTTTGCATAAAGCTTCTCCTCTCTCAATATTTGTAACACAATCCTCAGATGCTAGGCATGCTCCTCCTCGCTACGCGAGTACACAAGGATATCATCAATGAATACAATAACGAACGAGTCCAAATAAGGTTGAAACATACTGTTCATCAAATGCATGAACATTGTTAGGGAGTTAGTCAGCCCAAAAGACGTCACAAGGAACTCATAATGGCCATATCGTGTCCTGAAAGCTGTCTTAAGAATATCCAAATCCTGAATCTTTAGCTGGTGATACCCTGACCTCAAATCAATCTTGGAGAACACCATCGCTCCCTGCAGCTGGTCAAACAAATCATCAATGCGCGGCAAAGGATACTTATTCTTGACTGTGACCTTGTTCAACTATCTGTAATCAATGCACATTCTCATAGTACCATCCTTCTTCTTTACAAATAGAACCGGTGCACCCCAAGGTGACACGCTAGGCCAAATAAACCCCTTATCAAGGAGTTCCTGAAGTTGTCCCTTCAACTCCTTCAACTCCGCCGGTGCCATACGATACGGTGGAATATAAATGGGTTGAGTGCCCGACACCAAATCAATACCGAAGTCAATGTCCCTATCAGGCGGCATGCCCGACAGGTCTGCAGGAAACACATCCAGGAAATCACACACCACAGGAACAGAATCAATAGCAGGGACCTCTGCACTAATATCCCTCACAAAAGCCAAATAAGATAGACAACCCTTCCCAACCATCCGCTGAGCCTTCAAGTATGAAATCACTATACTGGAAACATAGTCTATAATCGCTCCACTCAACTCTCGGCAACCCCGACATCGCTAACGTCACGGTCTTAGCGTGACAATCTAAAATAACATGACATGGAGACAACCAATCCATACCCAATATCACGTCAAAATCAACCATACTAAGCAACAAGAGATCGACTCTAGTCTCCAAACTCCCAATAGTCATCACACATGACCGATATACACGATCCACAATAATAGTATCGCCCACAGAAGTAGATACATGAACAGATGAAACTAAAGACTCACGGGGCATATCCAAAAAATGAGCGAAATACGAGGAAACATATGAATAAGTGGAACCAGGGTCAAATAATACAGAGGCGTCTCTGTGGCAAACTGAGACAATATATGTAATCCCAGCGTCTGAAGCAATGGCATCTGGACTAGAAGGAAGAGCATAGAAACGGGCCTAGCTACCCCCCGATCGGCCTCCGCCTCTCAGGCGACCCCTAACTGACTAGGCTCCTCCCCTAGATGGCTGAGCGAGTGGTGAAGAGACTGGTGCTGATGTCGTAGACTGGCTCCTCTATTGATCCGGACCTCCCGTAAGGTGGGGATAATGTCTCCTGATGTGGCCAAACTCTCCACACTTATAGCAACTCACTGGTGCTGGTGCTAGGGGACTAAAGGGAGCCTCGAGCACCGGGATGACTAGTAGAAGGACCTGGCATAGACAAGCTCTGACCCCATGGAGCACGGGACAAACTCTGAGCTGGGAGGGCACTGAGAGATGAATGGCCCTGCTGATAGCTGTGTGAACCATGGCCAAATGATGCACCACGGTGGACTGGGCCAACCATCTAACCATGTCTGAAAGGACGACCCCTACCGTGGTGGAACTGCCCCCAGAAGAAACATCGCTAAATCTACTCTATCCACGAGGCCTCTTGGCCTCCCTTTCAACCCTCTCCTGACTGCGAACCATCTCAATCTGATGCGCAATGTCGACAACCTCATAAAAAGTAGCACCAGACACTCTCTCTCTGGTCATAAGCAATCGCAGATGGAAAGTGAGGCCATCTATAAACCTCCTGATCCTCTCCCTGTCTGTGGGAACCAACCATATTGCATGACGGGCCAACTTCGAGAATCGCATCTCATACTACGTCACAGACATATCACCCTAACGAAGCTGCTCAAACTGCATGCGCAGCTCCTCTCTGCAGGACTGTGGTACGAACTTCTCCAGGAATAGATCGGAGAACTGCTGCCATGTAAGGGGTGCTGCGACGATCGGCCTACGCCTCTTGTAAGCCTCCCACCAACTGAAGGCAGCCCCGGAAAACTGAAAAGTAGTGAACAATACCCCACTGGCCTCTAAAATACTTGTTGTGCGAAGTATCCTCTGCCACCTATCCAAGAAACCCTGTGCATCCTCTCCCTCGGCACCACTGAAAGATGGAGGTTGGAGTCTCCCAATCCTGTCCAATATACGTTGCTCATCCTCAGGCATAACATGAACCACATAGTCCAGAGCAGCTGCAATCAGTTGGGCTGGTGGTTCCCCCGGTGTCTGGAATCCTTGTACCACCTGCTCTGGTGTGCGGGCATCGGAAGTCTGAGCACCTCCACCGGCCTGAGAAGTGGCTGTTGCGGCCGGAATAGAGACCGCCTGAGCAAGACTGGTACACGCAGTCAGAGTCTAAACTAAGGCCTCCTGAAGGCCTGGAATCACAATAGGCACAGGTGGTGCCTGAGTTTTTGCATCAACAACTGGAATCTGGTCCTGATCTGGGGCAACTGGTGGATCTGCAGGTACTGCCCCAGCTGTTGTGCGGGCTACATCTCTGCCCCTACCGCGGCCTCTACCGTAACCTCGACCTCTCGCGACCTTGGCTGGGGGTACTAGTGGCTATCCATCCTGCCCGGTAGTACGAGTCTTCACCATCTATGAGCGAATGAAACATCAGATGTTTAGTTATTAGAATCAACAGATTCGCACGACAAGAATTTAAGAATGTGAAGTTTCCTAAGGGTTCTGTAGCCTCTCGAAGATAAGTACAGACGTCTCTGTACCGATCCGCAAGACTCTACTAAACTTGCTCATGACTCGTAAGACCTATGTAACCTAGGCTCTGATACCAACTTGTCACGACCGAAAACCTAACGTGTCGTGATGGCGCCTATCGTGGTATAGGCAAGCCGACCTTTCCAAAATACTTTCAAAATTTAATAGAAATAAATTAAGACATTTAAAATAACCGAAGTTTTTTATAAAACGGGGGGAAAACCCAATTAAAACATAAGTGCGGAAAAATAGCCCGACGTCGGGGTGTCACTAAGTCACGAGAATCTAACAACCAATCTAGAAAATAGAGTCTACTACAATCTGTGCCAAATGCCAAAATAAGAGAGAAAACATAATAAGAAAGGAGAACCAAGGACTGCGGATGCCGGCAGCTACCTCGCAAGTCTCCGATAGTCAGCTCGCACACGAACTCAGTGACCGCCAGAACCGTACACACCTGGATCTGCATATGAAGTGCAGGGTGTAGCATAAATACAACAAACTCAGCAAGTAACAGAATTAAATAAGGAACTGAGAAGCAGTGACGAGCTATAAAAATATAGTTCATTTCAAAAGTTTTTAGTAAAGAGTGAACATGCTTTCAATTTCGGTGGTGTAAGTCAAATCAGTTCGAGCTCAAGTAAAACAGATATGAATCTTCCAGAAATTTCACACAGATAACAACTAAGTGCAACAATAAATAAAAGCAGGTACAGCCTCTCAAGGCAGCAGTCACTCAACTCATTTCAACAACTCACACTCTCGGCTCTCAGCCCTCAATACACACTCTCAATAGGTACCTGCGCTCATTGGGGGTGTGCAGACTCCGAAGGGGCTCCTTTCAGCCCAAGCGTTATATCGTTGTGGCATTCAGCCCGACCCAATCATATAAGTATCCATAAGGCTCATTGCAACATACAACCCAATCCACAATCTATAAATAGCCATAAGGCTCATTGCGGCGTGCAACCCGATCCATATAACCTCACATAGCTCACAGCTCGGCACTCAGGCCCTATCTCAATCACTAACCTCTCCAGCCCCTCGGGCTCACAGAATATCATAATAATCAGCCCAAATAGAGAATACAACAAGTATCAACAAGAACTGAGAGGGAACAAAGATATAACACACAAGTAAGACTGTGACTGAGTACACGACAGCAATTAGCAGTCAATTTAACAAGTATACGACCGTTGCGGGTCCCAACAACGATATCATAGGGCCTAAGCATGGTTTCTAACATGATAAGGCAGTCAACTGCTCAAAGACAACGAAAAACAAGTAATAACAATGGCTATTCAACTTTACAGTCTCACGGGACGGACCAAGTCACAATATCGCATGATGCACGCTCACACGCCCGTCATCTAGCATGTGCGTTACCTCCAAACACTCACATCATACCAATTCTCGGGGTTTCATACCCTCAAAACCAGATTTAAGACTGTTACTTACCTCAATCCGAGCAGAAAAGCATCCTACTCCGCGATGCCTTTGCTTCTCAAATCGGCCTCCAAACGTCCCCAATCTAGCCACAAGTAATACAACACAATCAATAAAGGCTAAAGAGATAAATTCCACAAGAAAACTACTAAATTAGAGCCAAAATCCGAAATCGACTCAAATCCGGGTCCCCGGGCCCACGTTTCGAAATCTGACAAACGTCACAAAACCCAAAAGTCCATTCACTCAAGAGTCTAGCCATACCAAATTTATCAAATTCTGACTTCATTTGGTCACTCAAATCCCCAAAATCCACTCTCCAACTCTCAATACTTAAATTCCACAAATTTCTAGTTCAAATCCCTAATTAGATGATGAATAAAGCCATGGATTCACGAAATGTATACCATTATGGCTTAGAATCACTTACCCCAATGTTGCTCCTTGAAAACCTTTGAAAAATCGCCTCTCTCCCGAATTCCTCAAGTTCAAAATTGGAAAATTAAAGACAAAACCTCGAGCTGGTGTATTCTGCCCAGCATAACCACACATGCGGTCCTAGTTTCGCACCTGCGGAACCGCGGTGCGGAACCGCATCTGCCAAAAGAGCTCCGCTTATGAGGAAATTTATTAAAAGACTAACTCCGCTCATGCGATCACTTGACCGCATTTGGAGCCATCGCAGATGCGGGCCCCAAGCTGGACTTGCGATCCAACTGTGCATCTGCGCCTCTTAATTCGCTTCTGCGACCACCGCAGATACGGGATTTCCATCGCACCCACGGTCTGAGCCCAGCCCTTCCTTAGCCGCACTTGCGGCTCTTCCTTCACTCCTGTGGCCTCGCACCTATGGTGCCCATTCCGCAGGTGCGGAAACACCAGCAGCAGCAGCTTCAACTGCATTGTTCCAACTTCAAACGATCCGTTAACCACCCGGAATTACCCCGAGGCCCTCGGGACCTCAACCAAACATACCAACTGGTCATATAACCCTATACTAACTTATTCGAATCCTTGAATCACTCAAAATAACATCAAAATACCAAATTACTCTCGGATTCAAGCCTAAGAACTTTTAAACTACCGAATTTTGCATATGGTGCCGAAACCTATCAAACCACATCTGAATGACCTCAAATTTTACACACACGTCAAAAATGACACCACAAACCTACTCCAACTTCCAAAATTATATTCTGACCCCGATATCAAAATTTCACTACCGACCAAAATTGCCAAAATTCTAACTTTCAACAATTGAAGCCAAATTCTACTACGGGACTCCAAATCACATTCCGGGCGTGCTCCTAAGTGCAAAATCACCTAAACGAGCTAACAGAACCATAAAAATTCAAATCTGAGATCGTTTACACATAAGTCAATATCCGGTTGACTTTTCCAACTTAAGCTTCTAATAAAGAGACTAAGTGTCTCAATTTAGCTCCGAAACCATTTCGGACCCGAACCAACTAACCCGGCATATTATAATATAGCTGAAGAACACAAAAGAAGCAGAAAATATGGGAAACGGGGCTAACACTCTCGAAACGACCGGCCGGATCGTTACAGTATTGTTATAAAATATATATTGTAAAGTAAAGACAAGTATAAAGAGAAATTGATATATTATTCAAATTTCAAACTTATGTACATAATGAACTAAAAACTCCTCTATTTATAGAATAAATGAAGAAGCAGCGAGGCTTTTCAGGAAACAGCTTCAAGGTTTTTCTTTAGATGTTTGTAAGCTGTCTACATGAGCTGCTTGCAAACTGCCTGTTTAATAAGAAGTTGCTACAAATCATTTTATTGAGCTGCTTGCAACCTGCCTGCATCAGCTGCTTGTAGATAAACTTCAACAGAGTACTAAATGGATAATCTTCTTTAGGAAGATTATCTATAGCGGAGTAATAAATGGACATCCACAATATAATATTTTCATAACACTCCCCTTTGGATGTTCATTAAAAGATAATGTGCCTCGTTAAAATCTTACTAGGAAAAACCTAGTGGAAAAAATCCCAGTGAAGAAAAAAGAGTACACATATTTAGTAATACGCATTTCTAGCTGCCTCATTAAAAATCTTATAAGAAAAACCCCATGGAAAAAAGCTTAGTTAGGAAAAAGAGTACAAAGTATATTTCACTCCCCCTGATGAAAACCTTATTTCAAATATTTGAGTCTCCACATTTCAATCTTGTATAATTCTCTAAAGTAGAAGTTGTCAAAGATTTAGTGAATAAATCTGTTGGAATGTCACTTGAACGGATTTGTTACACATCGATGTTACCATTTTTCTGAAGATCATGTGTGTAGAATAATTTTGGTGAAATGTGCTACGTTCTATCTCCTTTTATAAATCCTCCCTTCAATTGGGCTATACATGCAGCATTGTCTTAATTTAAAATTGTGGGTCTTTTCTCACATTCCAAACCATATTTTTCTCGAATAAAATGAATTATTGATCTCAACCATATGCATTCCCTACTTGCTTCATGAATAGCTATTATCTCAGTATGATTTGAAGAAGTAGCAACAATTGATTGCTTTGTGGAGCGCCATGATATGACAGTACCTCCACATGTAAACACGTACCCAGTTTGAGATCTAACTTTATGGGGATCAGATAAATAACCTGCATCTGCATAACCAACAAGATCTGCACTACCTTTGTTAGCATAAAACAAACTCATATCAAGAGTTCCCTTTAAATATCGCAATATATGCTTAATCCCGTTCCAATGTCTCCGTGTAGGAGAAGAGCTATATCTTGCTA
>AWOL01S0015212.1:7161-18750 GCA_000715115.1 Nicotiana otophora | reverse complement strand
GTTTGAGATCTAGCTTTATGGGGATCAGATAAATAACCTGCATCTGCATAACCAACAAGATCTGCACTATCTTTGTTAGCATAAAACAAACCCATATCAAGAGTTCCCTTTAAATATCGCAATATATGCTTAATCCCGTTCCAATGTCTCCGTGTAGGAAAAGAGCTATATCTTGCTAGTAAATTAATAGAAAATACTATGTCAGGCCTTGTAGCATTAGCAAGATACATTAGTGCACCAATTGCACTGAGATAGGGTACTTCGTGAACAAGGAGTTCCTCATCCTCTTTTGGAGGTCGGAACGGGTCCTTATTCACTTCAAGTGATCGAAAAACCATTGGTGTACTCAATGGGTGCACTTTGTCCATGTAAAGGCGTTTTAAGACCCTTTCTGTATAGGTAGATTGATGTATAAAGATCTCGTCTGCTAAATATTCAATTTGCAGTCCAAGACAAAGTTTTGTCTTTCCAATATCTCTCTCAAATTCTTTTTTAAGATATTCAATTGCATTTTGGAGCTCTTTTGGAGTTCCAACAAGATTTATGTCATCAACATAAACAATAAGTATAACAAATTCTGAAGCCATTTTTTTTATAAAAATACATGGACAAATAACATCATTTATGTAACCTTCTTTCAACAAATATTCACTAAGGTGATTATACCGTACAAAGATCTTTGTAATCTGATTGAATACATTTCCCGAGATTTCGAATATGCTTCAGGCATTTTAAATCCTTCATGAATTTTCATGTAAATCTCATTATCAAGTGACCCATATAGATAAGTTGTAACCACATCCATCATAGGTATTTCAAGCCTTTCACGTAAGACTAAATTGATGAGATATCGAAATGTTATGGCATCCATAACGGGTGAATAAGTTTCTTCATAATCAACTCCAGGTCGTTGTGAGAATCCTTGTGTGACAAGGCGAGCCTTGTATCTTTCAACTTCATTTTGGTCATTCTTTTTTCGCACAAAAACCTCTTTATGACCAACTGGTTTTATACCAGCAGGTGTTGGACTACTTATCCAAAGATCTCTCTTTTAGCAAATGCGTTCAATTCTGATTGAATTGCCCCTTGCCACTTTGGCCAATCAGATCTTTGTCGACATTCTTAGACAGACTGGGGTTCAAAATCCTCACTATCTTGCATAATGTTAAGTGCAACATTATAAGAAAAAATATTACCCACCACTATTTCAGATCGATTTAAATTAATCCCATCACCAGTAGAACTTATTAAAAGTTCCATGTTCACTTGAGTCTCGGGTTCAGTGATTTCTTCAGGAATCTCAGAACTAATCAGATTTTGGGTCTCTTCAGGAGATCCTTTTATAGTATCATTTTGATCATTTGACGATTTTCTTTTTCGAGGATTTAGATCCTTAGAACACAAAGGCCTACCACGCTTCAGGAGTGCTTTAGGTTCACTAGCTCTCATGCTAGTAGATGGTCCTGCTGGGACATTAATTCGGATAGGCACACTCTCTGCAGGGATATGTGACTTGGTTATCCTTTTCAAATTAGTAAATGCGTCTGGCATTTGATTAGCTATATTTTATAAATGGATGGTCTTTTGGACCTCCTGATTGCATATAGGGGTACGTGGATCAAAATAAGATAATGATAAAACTTTTCACACAATTTCTCTTTTGATTTTCTTTTTCTCTCCCCCTAATTGTGGGAAATTTGTTTCATCAAACTGACAATCTGCAAATCGAGCAGTAAATAAATCTCTCATCTATGGTTCAAGATAGAGAATAATAGAGGGTGATTCAAACCCAACATATATTCCTAACCTTCTCTGCGGGCCCATCTTACTACGATGTGGTGGTGCTACTGGCACATATACAACACATCCAAAAATTCGTAGATGGGCAATATTTTATTCATGACAAAAACTTAATTGTGACGGAGAACTTTTATTATAATGTGTCAGTCTGATACGGATAAGTGATGATGCATGCAAGATAGCATGGCCCCAAACAGTAGTGGGCAATTTTGTTTTCATAAGTAGTGGTCTTGCTATCTGTAACGACCCGACCGGTCATTTTGATATTACAACTTCGTTCCCCTATTTACTACTCTATTATTGATTTATAACTGTATTATGACCTATCAGATTAGTTAGTTTGGGTCTGGAGAGATTTCAGAATGAATTGAGACACTTAGTCTCATAATGGAAATCTTAAGTTAGAAAAGTCGACTGGATGTCGACTTATGTGTAAATGACCTTAGATTTGAATTCTGATGATTCCAGTAGTTCCGTACGGTGATTTTGGATATAGGAGCATTTCCGAAAAATTATTTGGAGGTCCGGTGGAATAAGGCTTGAAATGGCGAAAGTTGAATTTTGGGAAGTTTGACCGGGGGGTTGACTTTTTGATATCGAGGTCGAAATCTGATTCTGAAAAATTTGAATAGGTCCGTAATGTAAAATGTGACTTGTGTGCAAAATTTGAAGTCATTCCGCATTGATTTGATGTGTTTCGGCACAAGATATAGAATTTGAAAGTTCAAAGTTCATAGATTTTGATTTGAGGTGTGATTCGTCGTTTTGATGTTGTTTGATGTGATTTGAGGCCTCGAGTAGGTCTGTGGTATGTTTTAGGACTTGTTAATGTATTTGGTTGAGGTCCCGGGGGCCTCGGGTGAGTTTCAGACGAGGCTCAGATCAATTTCGTTTTGTATTGCATTGTTGAAGGCTGCTGGCTCTGGTGTTTCTGCATCTGCAGAAGAATAAACGCAGATGCGAGTCCGTAGATGTGGACAGTTGGTCGCAAAAGTGAAGGAAGGCTGGGCTGAAATTGAACGCAGAAGCGGGAAATTGGGGAGCATCTGTGGCCCCGCAGAAGCGAAGGTCTTGGGCGCAGAAGCGAGTTGTTGCACAGGTGCGGCGTTGTTCCCTCATAAGCGGTTGCGCAGGAGCGAGCCCAGGCTCCGCAGGTGCGAAAATCCTGGGCAGAACCCTTTAAGTTCGGGGTTTCGCTATTTTTCACCATTTTCGGATTTTGGAGGTCAGTTTGGGTGATTTTGGAGAGGAATCTTTCCACACAACTTTGGGTAAGTGTTCTTGACTCCCTTATGATTATATTCCATGAATTAATCTTTGTTTTCGACGTTAGAATATTGATTTTTGAGAGAAATCAGAGGAATTTTCTATAATTTTATAAAATGAATTTTCGAGATTTGAACACCGATTCGGAGTTGGATTTGAGTGAAATTTGTATGGTTGAACTTCTAATTGGATGGGTTGTCGGATTTTATGAGTTTCGTTGGATTCCGAGATGTGGGTCCCACTGACTATTTTTGGAGTGTAATTTCGAATTTTGTGGGAAAATATTGATATTTTGATATGGAATTAATTCCTATAAATTGTGTGGACTGGATCAAATTTATTGTGGCTAGATTCGAGCCATTCAGAAATTGGTACGCGCAGAATGGAATATTTGGAGCATTATTTAGCTTGCTCGATATTGGATTCGGCTTGTTTGAGGTAAGTAACTCTTCTTATCTTGGAGCTGAGGGTATGAACCCTGATTATACGTGTTATGTATTTGGTGTTGAGGTGACGTACATTCTAGGTGACGGGTGTATGGGCGTGCACCGTGTGAACTGTGTAGTTATTTGAACTTGTTTGAAATCAGGAAATCTCTATGTACTAGAGTTATCAAAATATTATTCATGCTATAAACTATGTTTAGACTACATGTTTATCCTGTTGGGACCCACCAAGGTCATTTCTGCTATTAAGTTATCTATTTTCATTGCATTACATGCCCAGTCATACGTATTCACATGCATATCATATCTCAGTCTCTGTTGTTATTTATTGATATATTATATCATCATTTTCGGGATATTTTCATGACATTGTGAGCCCACGAGAGAGAGACTGAAGAGATTGATGACTGAGTGAAGCCGAGGGCCTGATTGATTCTGATATTGATACTGATTTATGATAGCGCTTGGGCTGAAGGAGCCCCTCCGGAGTCTGTACACACCCCCAGTGAGAGCGAGTGATATTACTGAGGGATGGATTTCCCTGGACATGGATTTTTACGAAGTACTTGATACCTGGAGATGGAATTCTCCAAAGGGTTGGATTGCCCCTTTTTCTCGGTACTAGGTGACTTATAGCCAGTGTTGTATATGTTCTGGGATGGATTTCCCTGGGCTGTATGGGCCATATACAGTACCGAGTGGTTGAGCATGATGAGTGAAAAGTGTGAGACAGTGAGATTAAGTACTCTGAGAGTGTCAGTACATGATTCATCTCTGAGATACATGGCATTGGCATGCACACATAATATACAGACATAGAGATGTATTTTTTCCATGTTGTACGGTATCACGTCATTCATGAATTTTTACACACATTGATATATGGGCATAGAGAGGTATTTCACACTTGCTATCTGGAAAAAAAATGAAATATCTAATTTATTGTGGAAAGGATTTTTGGAAAAATTTACGGTTTTCAAATTATCTCATATTTTACGGCGATTTCGGTAAAGGATTTAAGATTTCACTGATATTCTTGAAAAGTGGAACTATTTTCGGAAAACTGTGAAAAAGCTAAGCATTTTTATCGCTAAGTTACTTTCTTATTTATATGCTCTACGTTGTTAGGAACTGGTATTGGTTATTGGTGCTGGACCCGACCTATGTTCCAGCTCGTCACTGCTTTCAACCTAAGGTTAGGTTTGTTACTTACTCAGTACATGGGGTCAGTTGTACTGATACTACACTTCTGTACATTGTGTGCAGATGTTGGCTGTTGTTGTTGCTGTGCGCGATGGTTGCCGGATTTGAAGATGTACCTGCGTTCCTATTGTAGCTGCCTCTTGTTCATGGTAGCCTTAGATTTATAAAAACTATATTTATGTACTTTTCAAACATAAGATGTATTTACTTCATATCATCTTTGTAAATTCTATTCTTAGAAGCTCATGATTTGTACTACCAGTCTTTGGGAAATGTATAAGATTTAGATAATTCCTTTGTTTAATTGTCTTATTAAAAAGTTAATTAAAATTGGATAGTTATTAGTTGGCTTACCTAGCGGGTTGGGTTAGGTGCCATCACGACTAGTGAATTTTGGGTCGTGATAAGGTGGTATCAGAGCTTTAGGTTCATAGGTTCTACAAGTCATGAGCAAGTGTCTAGTAGAGTCTTTCGGATCGGTATGATGACGTCCATACCTATCTTCGAGAGGCTACACGGCATTTAGGATATATACTTCCCATCTTTTGTTCCTTATTGTGCAGAATTGATTCAGCTTGAGACATAGCTCTTTGAATTCCTTCCACGTATTCGTATGCGCACATGAGCGCTCGGTATCAGATGTGCATCACCGGCTTGTGATTCTATGAACGAGGCTCAAGATGTGTATTATGTGTTTTGGTGATGGGCCAGTCTGGAGGACTTGAGGCCATGGTTAGATCATAGCTTAAGCTCGGTAACTTCAATTGTAACTTGTACATTTGGACTCATATGTCCCTATGAGTAGAATTTGTGGCTCGATGAGCGGTGGAATGGCTTTGTGATGGGTATGATGTAACTACGAGATGTGTTAAGACGATTTGAATATGATGAGAAGTGTTTTCTTGAAATGTAAAGGAAAGGCAATTGGGTGCTTGATTTTTGTTTTGATATGACGTACAGTTTCGAGTGTGAATGTTTTGAAGGATTTTTCATGTTGTTAAATTTTGGGACAAATTAAATTCTCATGTCATGTTAATGAGTTTGGACTCGAAAAGATTAAGTAATTGCATAGTAATTGTGACTGCGAATAGGGTATAACAAGATGCCAATTTGAGGCTAAGCAGGTGATTATCCCCTGTAGAGTAATCTACGTAGGTATGTTCCTTATAATGTGAGTGGAAAGTTTCTTTTCTGCCAGTGGGGTATATGTATTAAGATTTAAATTTGAATCTGGTTGAGAGAGTTGACTTGACTGTCAAGAGAATAAATGCGAGCTTAGAGGATGATCGAGGTATTTTATGGTTGGTGTTACATGAGCTTGAGAAAAATTTTCATTGAACTGACTGTAGTACTATGGCAGCAATAGAGTATGGGTATTGTGAGTTATCGAATGTTTTCATTTATGGCTTTGAGCCAAGTGAGGGAGTCTTCTATTGACAATTTAATTCATGGCTATGCGTCAAATTTTTGTTTTGGTCTGAGGTTTACTTGGGAATTAGTGATGACTTTCAGAGGTGGAGTTCGAGAATAACTGGAGTAAGGAAATTTCTGGATACGGGTTATATTGCGCTTTATGAGTATATGAAAATTGTGGGATGAGTGAGTTATTATTTGTGAATGATGTAGTGCCCACGGAGTATGAATTTGATCGGTGGTATTAAAGTAAAGTTACTTCTTTGAGTGTTGTTGTGCTAATGAGGCACGTGTCTCTTGGCCCATTTGGGCGGTGTAATTTGGATTTGAACAAAGGGGGAGACTCTCGAGAAATTTTCAATAGGTTCGAGGTTTATATATAGCAATTGAGAATTTCTCCGGACTTGTGTATGGATAAAATATGAGATTTGCATTTAATGGCGCCTGGACTTGAGAAAATTCTATATGACTAAGGACTCTACATTTCAGTATAAGAAAGGAAAGGGGGACAATTTTAAATTTACATAAGGTTTTTAAGAGTGGATGTCTCGTTTGTGGTACTTTTGGGGTACTTAAAAAGAATACATTGACTTATGGGCCTTAGGGCGGTATGGTTTTATGTTAGGGTGTCTTATAGTGAGTTGTGGTTAACGATCGTGGTGTTTTAGCAAGGAGAAGTATCAATCTGGAGACAAATTCGGAGGGACTCGGAGAAATAGGACAACTGAGTAGTAGACTGGACCAGTATGGTAATGGTAGGATCGGTCCTTTGGGTAATTACGATGTGGTAAGACTTTACAGATGTTTTGGTGGCAATATTCTTGGGTTTGGTGACCTGCGTGGCTTGGTTGAGTTAGAGAGATTCAGTTCTAATGGCTTAATTATGTGCAAATGAATTCCAAAGTATTCTTGAAGGTTTCTACCATAGTTTGAGTCGGATACTTTTCTACCGGTGTGGGAAACGTGTTGTGTATTGTGATTTCCTCCTGGAAAGAAGCAAGAGAAAGGTTTCTAACTAATAGGGTATGTAAATTGTTGGTAACTCAAAGTTGATAATGAGATTCTTGTGCTTGTCACATGATGGCATAATAGATGCGGTGTGTTGTGCGGGATTAAAATCTACATATACGAGGTGGCAGTTCAGTCTTAAAGGGAAGGTCCTGAATTTTGGAAAACATGGTCAACTTCAGATATTTAGATGAATGTTATAACTGCTTGGTAATCCCCGAGAAGGGTGCACATTTCAAAAAGTGCAAGATGTCATTGGTATTGCGGTACACACCTGGTTGATAGAATGCTGATATTCAAATTATTGCTATGCGGCACAGAAGAATTATGAAAATATTTCGAGTGGGATGATCGTGCATTAAGGATGTGATAGTCATTCGTGCGATGGAGATTGGATCAGAAATGGTGATTCATGTGTTCTAGGGATTTGAAGACCGAGAGTTTTCAGGAGCTTATTATTTCATGGTTGTGGACTGTGAAGTAGTGGCCGAAGCCAGCCAGATGATAGTATGTATTATGATTTCAGTTATTATGGATTTTTGGAGGGTTATTTATCTATTTGTGGGTAACCAGAGCTGATTTGGGGCTCCATTGGTAGCCCCAATTAGGATGTGTATTCCACACCAAGTCGGATTGGTTGGCTCCATACTGCTATTATTGAGGGATGTGCCATTCGGTTGATGTTGAGATTATTCGTGTTCTGAAATGATCTGTGAGTTACTCTTTTATGCTACGAGAAATTGTGATTCATTGGTTATGCACACATGTTGTGGTTCTATTAGGGGCCTTATGGCGGAATTTGAGCGAGATGAGTATTTGGGTATTGCATGATTGATTGAGTATTGGTTATATTCTTTCAGGTTTTTTGTGGCATTGTGTCATTTGCTTCTCCGTGGTTATTGATTTTGAGCAGGGTGGCTCGAGGTATATAATATGGGCCAGCATTTGGATGGGGTCACGCATTGCAGCGGAGTTATGTTAAGGTATGAACCTTGTGTTAAAATCGTGTGATGGTTCTACGGTGTGTGATGGATTTATTTTTAGCATTTCGTTGTGGCAATGCTTGTTAATCCGGCAGGCAGTTCTCTCACTTGAGTCATTTTCAGAATGTATAAGATTCAGATAATTCCTTTGTTTAATTGTCTTATTAAAAAGTTAATTGAAATTGGATAGTTATTAGTTGGCTTACCTAGCGGGTTGGGTTAGGTGCCATCACGACTAGTGGATTTTGGGTCGTGACACTATCAATTGCAGGCGTTTAATAATGACTCTGCAAGGCATTTTGAGTATGAACATGAGTTACAGGATGTTCAACTTTTATCCCAACCGATAGACAGTAATCATCAAAATCTTGAGATGAGAATTCTCCAACATTATCAAGGCGAATAGCCTTTATAGGATAATTTGAGAATTGTGCCCTTAATCGAATTATTTGGACTAATAGCTTTGCAAATGCCAGGTTGCGAGATGATAGTAGGTACACATGAGACCATCTTAAAGAGGCATCTATTAGGACTATAAAATATCTAAACATTGGAAATGATAACAAAATGCATAAGTCGTTAGAAGGAGTTCTAAAAGCGAATAGAAGATACTCAGCTCCGCACAACATAGGGATTAGCACACTTTCGGGAAGAACAACCCACTTGGTGGGTAAATGGGTCCACATATATCCCCATGTATACGTTCTAAAAAGGCAGGGGATTCAATGGCAACCTTCATTGGTGATGGTCTAGTGATCATTTTGCCTTGATAACAAGCATCACAAGAAAATTCATTATTTGTAAGAATCTTCAGGCTCTTTAATGGATGCCCACTCGAATTTTTAGTAATTCGTCTCATCATTATTGATCCAGGATGACCCAAACGGCCATGCCAAAGCACAAAAATATTTGAATCAGTAAACTTCTGATTTATTATAGAGTGTGCTTCAACTGTACTAATCTTTGAATAGCATAAGCCAGAAGATAAAGTTGGTAACTTTTCTACAATGTACTTCTGGCTCGAAACATTCTTTGTAATACAAAGATATTCCATATTCATTTCATCTATCGTCTCAACATGATATCCATTTCAGCGGATATCTATAAAACCCAACAAGTTTCTTTGGGACTTGGAGGATAATAATGCATTGTCTATTATAAGTTTTGTTCCCTTGGACATAAATACAACAGCTCTACCGGAGCCTTCAATCAAACTTATATTACCATAAATTGTAGAAACATTTGCTTTTTCCCTATGCAAATAAGAAAAGTATTCATGATCTTTGAATATGGCATGAGTTGTTCCACTATCAATTACACAAATATCTTCATGATTGATCTTTGATCCAAACATAATTTGAGGATTATCCATATTCTTCAAAATGACATAAATAAAATATATTATAGTAAACATCATTATCAAAGCGTAACTTTTATTTATGTACATCAATTATATAACCATATTATCTATTACAAACAACCAAAATTAAAATATTTATATTTCTACAGATTCACCACGGATCACATGACTTGTTTCTCCTTCTAGGAGTGCAAAGTAATCAGCTACATCCAAATGCATGAAGTCTAAATTATCTTTAGAAATAAAATTTGCTTCAGTATTTTTCTCTGTCTTCTTCAGGGAGGCTTGATAAAGTTCAACCAGGTGCTTAGGCGTATGACAGGTACGTGACCAGTGCCCTTTTCCGCCACATCTATAGCATGCATAATTTGCATTTGTTGCTTGCACCACTTTATGCTTTTGTTCCTTCCTTTTCCACTGCGGGTGGTGAGGAGGGTTCTTTGGTGCATTATTATTACCATGATTAGAGTTTCTTCCCCGACCACGGCCATGACCACGATTAGAGCCACGACCTCTTTCACGCTTAGCTTGGTGGTAGTTTGTCTCATTCACTTCAGGGAATGGACAAGAACCAATTGGTCGTCTTTCATGGTTTTTCATTAATAGCCCATTATGTTGCTCGGCCAAGAAGATGTGAGATAAGTTCAGAATAATTTTTTGAATCCCATCTCTCGATATTGCTGTTGCAGGAGCATATTCGAGGCATGAAAAGTAGTGAAAATTTTCTCCAACATATCATGATCAGTAATATTATCACCACATAATTTTAATTGGAAAATAATTCTGAACATAGCAGAGTTATACTCACTGATAGATTTAAAATCTTGTAGCCTTAAATGAGTCCAATCATATCGTGCATGTGGAAGAATGACCATCTTCAGGTGGTCATATATATCTTTCAAATTATTTCACAGTATACCTGGATCTTTAACAGTAAGATATTTCATTTTCAGGCCCTCATCAAGGTGATGGTGTAGGAATATCATTGCTTTGGCACGATCTTGGTTTGATGCCTGATTTTTGTCCTTGATGGTGTCTGTCAGACCCATCACATCAAAATGAATTTCGGCATCAAGCACCCAAGACATGTAGCTTTTGCCCGATATATTCAGGGATACATATTCAAGTTTAGAAAGATTTGACATTATTTAAAAAAAGAAAGTTCGTACCTCTGATACTTTCAAAGTATTTGCTCGAGACGGCAGAGTCTCGTGCTGATAACGTGTTATAAAATAAAGACTGTAAGTAAAGACAAGTATAGAGAGAAACTGATATATTATTCAAATTTCAAACTTATGTACATAATGAACTGAAAACTCCTCTATTTATAGAAGAAAGGAAGCAGATGCGAGGCTTTTCTTTAGCTGCTTGTAAGCTGTCTACATGAGCTGCTTGCAACATGCCTGTTTAATAAGAAGCTGCTGCAAATCATTTCATTGAGTTACTTGCAACCTGCCTACATTAGCTGCTTGTAGATAAAATTCAACAGAGTACTAAATGGATAATCTTTTTCAGGAAGATCATCTATAGCGGAATAATAAATGGACATCCACAATATAATATTTTCATAACAAGTGCAATATATAATCAAATAATATTTTTAAAATGAGTTTTTAAAAAAAAGGAAAAAATATTTATGGACAAACGGGTTTTTATAGTATTTAAAAAAGAATTCCAAAAATTAGTTTTATAGGCGATTGCTCGTCTACCGTCCGATCCCTGTTGACTTGGTGAAGATAATCGAGACTCATCATTATAAAAGGGACTCCCATTAGGGCTAACACAACAACTGTTTCAGCATCGCCGCCATCCTCCTCCTGTAAATTCCCTCTCTACCATTACAAACACTACTTTCTTTAATCTTTTTTACCTTTGGTTATCTCTTTTTGTCTTTGATTATCAGTGAGTTTTTTTTTTTAATAGAAATTGAGTGGTTATCATATCTTTGTAGTGAATTAGAAAGGGAAAGAATGATGAGATCTTTAGCATATGTGCAAACGCAGCATCGCCTGGTTAAACGTGGGTGCAGTGAGCGGCACTTTCCACACGAGATTTCTGACTCTCCCTTTCTCCTACTAAATTCGTCTGCTATTTTTTTTTTTTTTCCAAT
>AWOL01S0015207.1:37404-51368 GCA_000715115.1 Nicotiana otophora | reverse complement strand
AGAGAGAGAGAGAGAGAGAGAGAGAGAGAGAGAGAGAGAGAGAGAGAGAGAGAGAATAGGGAAAGAGGAGAGGAGAGAAAAAAAGAAAAGGGTATAACTAAATACCCTAATTTAAGGCACTAGTAATGGAATGTATATAATTTGTAAGCAATCCTTGTTTAGAGCAGGTAATATACAAAACTAGGATAATTTTAGTAATTAAGTTTCAAATATTATATAGGAAGAAAAAAATCTCACATTTCAATTTGTTTTTATTTTCCAAGTACAAGTGTATCATGTAAGATATGTATTAATAAGTAAATTATAAGTCGTATATGCTTTTTTTTATATGGTAGCAAATTCTTTAGTGAAGCAAGAGTCTGAGTATTCAAAAACTAAATATATTTATGACTTTAAACATGATTCAATATGTAGAGTTGTGTATGAATTGGCGTGGTGTAACATGCACACACTGACACACCTACTAGTTTTAATTTTGATTACATGTATATACAAGGACGAAGTTAAAAATAACGAACTCAGTTGAAGCCGTTGCAAAAAACTAAATCAATCAACATTGTTGTTTTGTTGACATGTGATGTGAATTTTAAGATTCTTTTCCAGACTTTTATGATTTTTCTAGACGCAGGCTCAGGTCAAATTTGTGACATTTGAAAAATGGGTGAGTGAGGTAGAAATCGTTCGAAAATTGATCAGTTAATTTTAGGACTAATTATTTTTCCATTTCCAGTTGGCGGTGCCTGGTTGTAACTTGTAAGATAAGAGTGTGTTGAAAATTAAAACGTAGTGGGAATATTGAACGCTGGTTTTATTATATATAACTTTAGTTGTGCCTTATTATTTACCGTCTATATATCCATTTATAACCATGTACGAGTAATAAATCTGGAATAGGCAAAAAAAAAAGGGTAGCAAATTGGATTGTTGAGAATAAATTATTTACTGATAAAGACTTTCCTTTAATAGAATCACAAATTAATTAAAATCCCACTCTTTAGATTATTCTTCGTCTTATCTTATTAAAAAGTTGAGTTATCTCTTTCCTGAAAATTCTGTAGGGCATATAGTAGTCACCTCTTCAATATATAAATATTCTTGGCATGATAAATTCATGATGGCAAGTTGTATAATTTATATATAAACAAAAAAAGAAAAAAACACAAGTTGCTGCGTGAAATATTGAATTTGAATTTTGAACTACCGACTGATGTGAAGCTCTCTCTTAAGAAAAACACAAGAAAGTAAGAGAAACACGGTTTCTCTCATCTAGTTGCTTTGAGAATTCAGTCCTCAACTCCAAAATCTAGAGCTTTCAAATCTTTTCATTTTCTGTTCTTTTACCCCCACTACCCTCTATAGTCCACCCCACCCTATAATAGCTAATATACATATATTTATTTATACATACACCTATGTATGTGATGTAATTGTAGGAGTACTAATAGGAGTATGTTAAATAATAAAGCCAAATGGCTAAGGTGGTAGAGAAGAAAATACTGAATAATTGGGCATGGTAACCCCATAAATAGTGGTCCATTTAATTTAAAAAGAGATAAAAAAGATACTACATGGGAGGAATCAATGGCGAAACCAGGAATTTATTTCTTCGAGAGTTTTCAAACTCGGAAGAATTGAAAAAATTCTCCGGCAAAAAATGTTCAATATATATATATACACCTCTAAAACCTACTCCATCCGGTCCACAATAAGTGATTTTTTGGTCTTTTATTTTGTGGTCCAAAATAAGTGATTTTTTCAGATTTTAAGAATGAATTAATTATTTTTTCCTACATTGCCCTTGGAGTAAATAATGTTGGAGCATGTGTTAGGGATATTTATGTGAAGAGATAGTAAGAGTTAATATGGTCAATTTCATTGCTAATTAATATTAAAAAATATATTTCTTAATTTGTGTAAAAATATCCAAAAAATAACTTATTATGGACAGGAGAAAGTAATACTTTACTTATATACATAATGTAATTTTTTGACCAAGGGTGGTCAACCACCCTTTAAGACACTTAGCTTCGCCCTAGGAAAAGTATTCATTTAAGTTGTTTTACTCAAAGTTCCCTCTACTTCACGCAATATATTTGCTAATTAAATATACCTATATTTAAAGGGGAGACAACATAACGCAACTTGCCCGCGTGCTACCATTTTCTTGTTTCGTTTCGTCCCTTATGGGTCATATGCTTACGTTGATACTTGATAATAATTGAGTCATTCGATTGATAAATATCTTAATGTGGACTTTTGGGAGCCAATTCCATTTTAGTGTTTCAATATTAGTATTTTAGTTCTTCTCATCATAAGTATACATTCTTAGATAATTATTTAATAAGTACGTGGAATCCAATAATTTGTAAAATTAGCTAGTTTAGTTTTTGTTAGGTTATTTTTCTTTTCTCTTATAAATAAGTTATGTATGAATGATGAGCAAGAACATTCTAAATATCACGATAGACAAAATTTTGTATAACACGAACCAGAAATCAGTTAAAGCATAATTATATATGGAACATATTTCTTCCTTGTCCTTTTAAGGACAAATTTTCACACTTGTACTGTACATGAATAAATTATGATGGTAATTAATAATACTAATGAAATCAGTGAGTTTGGAAATACTTATGCATTTATGGTCATGTACATAATTTATAACTCAACGTATTCAAAAGCTATAATTTATGAGTATTTCCCTTTATAACTCAACTCCAAAAGTAGTTCATCAGTTGATGAGGATAATTTAAGTTTCATATATGAGAAAAAGTACTCTAACACAATCTTTCACACACGAATTAGATATATGGAGCGTGAACAATATAAAATAAGAAATCAAAAAGAGAATTTAACATTAAATAAAGAATGAGAATAAGTCTGACTCTAATACAAGTTAAGAAAATGGACCTTTATATAGCTTTATATCTAACTTAACCCAAAAAACTACTCATATGATGCATGAGAATAATCAAGATCATATTAAAAAAACAACAATGTAATGATTCAAACAGTAATGATTCTAACTTTCTATCAGAAGTAGAAAGTGCCCTTTGCCAAATGGGGTATATACTGGAAATTAAGAATGCCAAAAAAGAAAAAACAAATTAAACAAGCTGGCTAATTCTTAATTCATCCTTCGTATTTCGAATACTTAAATTGTATTAGTATGCAAATTAATTAGCAACACTAATAAATTATTAATTAACTGTATACAACCCTTTATTTAGTGAAAGGCCAAACAAATTAGACTTGAAAAAAAAACCATCGCTGACATACTCATACTGAGTGACAAATCATCTAAGTAGGATTTGATCACTTAGTCAACAATGAGAACTTAAAAGCCAAAAATTCAGACAAAAGCGTGTATTATTTGCTAAACGTTATTGCCCTTTGACATTGTAACAAAGTCAACTCATGAATCCATCGTATAATAACCAAAAAAAACAAAACTATCTAGTTCTTTCTGTGTGTGTAAAGAAAAAAAATTTCTGCGAATTTAATAATATTTTCAGTCTTTAAATATCCCTCAAAGCTGCATTTTTTAGCTATCAAAAAGTCAGCGCCATTATTTTCAGTTTCCTCTTCTTTGTATATTCAAGAAACAAGAGCTTAAAATGATGGATTGGGGTCTACAAGCTGTTGTTATAGGATCATCAACCTGTAGTGATATCCGATATGGAGCAAATTATATTGATCAAAAATCTTATTTTTCTCCTTTGGATTTTCAAGAAAGTGAATATTTAGCGTTTTCTGAGATGAAAACGGAGGTTTTGAGTGATGAACTAGAAGAGCTTTACAAGCCATTTTACCCAGTTGTTGGAAAAAACACGTTAATGGAAAATGGTGGCTGCTATCCCAAAAAACCTAAAGAAGAGCAGAAAGAAGAAAACGAGCAGCAATCGTTTGCTCTCGTGGCTGCTCCGATTTATGTACCAAAGTACAAAAGAAGGTAAGGAAAATGGTGTTTTAATTTCTTTGATTAATCATAATGTAAAAATTTTACTATGTGGATTTGATTAAAGTATTTGGTGTTTGATATGAAGTTGATTATTTTTTCACAGGAAAAATGAACAGAAGAGAGTGGTATTTCAGTTAAAAGCAGAAGATCTTTCTTCTGATAAGTGGGCGTGGCGAAAATATGGTCAAAAACCCATCAAAGGCTCCCCTTATCCAAGGTCTTAATTCTCTCCAAATTCAGTTCTTCATTAGAAACACTCTTATGTATGTGTGTATATATATCTGTTGCGCGCACTCTTCAAATTGTTGCCGCACCCACGTCAGATCCTTCAAAAATATACTTTTTTTGGAGGTTCCGACATACATCTGACGATATTTTCGGAGAGTCCGAGCAACATAACATATAATACAATATGAAGTATTGTTATGCTATCAACGTATTTTAACCCGTTGTAGTTAGCACATAATATGTCTTATATTTTTCTTGATTATTGATCTCATTTTTATGGACCGTTCTCTGTAATTTTCTTTTATGTGATCTGATCACAATATAAAAGTTTCTTTACGATGTTTGTGTATAGACGACATACATTAGAGTTTAGAACTTACCATATGTGGAGCTTAGATCTAAATATGGTCCTTTAATTTAACTCCTCTATATTGGATTTGTTATATGGAAGACATTTGGAAGTGAAAAACGCTTTAGCCAAATTGACTCTTGAAAACATAAACTTGCAACTCTTTAGTTATTCTCGTCGAATTAGCATGTATCAATCTCATCTAAAAGCTTAAGTTATTAATGAAAGCACGCTTTATTTACTTAATTATGTCTTCACAATAATTCTGATGTTTATTTTTTCTCTTAAAAATAGGAGTTATTATAGGTGCAGCAGCTCAAAGGGATGTTTAGCAAGGAAACAAGTAGAACAAAGTTGCACTGAACTTGGGACTTTTATTGTGACCTACACAGCTGAACACAACCATAGTCAGCCAACTCGTAGAAATTCTCTTGCTGGTACTATCAAAACAAAATTTCCAGCCTCAAACAACTCCAATAAAAATGGAAGTCCAAAAATAGAGAAAGAAAAGCTTACAAGTACCCATGGTTCAACATCAGATTTAGTTTTATCCAAAGCAACCCTTTTGAATATTGAACCCAACACTCAACAAGAACAATTTCCAGAAATAGAATTTCCAGAAATAGAAATCAATCAAGGGAATAATATGTTTGAAAGAAGTGATGAGAATGAATGTGTTTCAATTGAAGACATGTTTGATGGAGATTTCTTTGCCGGTCTAGAAGATATTCATGACGGATTTAATTCTTCTTTTGGATGTAATTCCACATTTCCCTTTTCTACTTGATGGAATATATGCATTGGAATCTTTTTTTTTCTTTTTTTTGTAGAGATTAATTCATTCGAAAAAAAGATGGATAAACGTAATTAGCCATGTTACTATGTATATGAGCCTTTTCTTTTCTTTTAATTTCTTTCTCTCACCCCATCCAGGGATCAAACTCTCGAGTCTCGACTTATTGGAGGTGTCTCGTCAACTGAGTCAAACAGCTCGTCTTGTATTATGGCACATTTCTTTATTTTGAAACAATAAACTTTAAGTCGTTCCCCCCCTTAAATTACGTATTGAGTTAACACAGCCAATGTAAATTAAAACTGATGGAATAGTAGTTATATCAACAACAATAACATGTACAGTGTAGTCCCACAAGTTGTATAGGATAAAAATATGATATGCTAAGTAATTGAATAAGAGAGTGACACGTGGAGCCGAAAGCAGAGGACATCTAAAACCGAAGACAATTGTTCTATTTGTTACTGGAAAGAATAACGCCCATAAAGATGCAATAAATACCTGCCACCCGGTAGCATTAAATGGAGAATATTCTACAGCATTTAGTACACTGCCCGTTACAAAGAATTTGTCATTTATGCTCACCGTTACAGATTCTTCAATGACCTTCATAATTGACATTAAATAAGGGCATAATGCTAGGACTTTGTTTCCTAGGTGCAACTATAAATAGTGAGCTCTGTTATCACTGTAAAAGACATGAATTTTCAGACAAACTAACGCTATAATCTATTCAAAGTTTTACACAATTTTACCTTCTTACTTTTTGATTTCATTAGTGTTGTGCCCGGAAGCTTTGCTCCCGAAATTACTATTTATGCTATTTCATCTCGATCTCAAGGCTAAGTATTGCATATTTTTTCAATTCTTTTATCATTTCAGGATCGAGTTAATTCACTTGTCTAGAAACCACGTATAAATTCAACTGTATCGTTTTACGGGTAAACAGTTTGGCATCCACCGTGGGGCCTAGACAGTCGTGTAATTAAGTTGATCTTTGCCTCTTTTACTAACGTGTTTTGATTATTTGTTCTTAGAAAAAAATTACAAAAAATGGTAGACAATGGTGTTAACAACACACACAATCTTGAGGCCCAAGGAGTCCAGCCTCAACACGAGGACTAAATCAGTAACACCCGCAATGAGGGAAGCGATACTACGCCGGTCCACGGCAGGCGGTACCCGCGACATGTTCGAGAGGCAACTCCCGATGATGCTGAAGATGAGCATGTTGTTGAAGCGGTAAGGGTCCTGCAGAGCAACAAGAGATCATTCCAGGCCATCTCACGCGATAAGATAAGGTTATGACAGAAATAAAGCAAGCGTTGTCGTGAGCTTCTAATAATGCAAATGGACGAGGTCCAGTCCCTCCCGGCGCTCCCGTAAATCAAACAACGCAGATGGTCAACAACAACACCCCAAGAGGCGAAGTCGCCTCTGATGGGGCTAGGGGGAGTGATTCTGGTCACAACAACGAGAGAGATCCCTTCAAAAGAGAGCTCTTGCAGCTTATGAGAGAAGTGAACGCCCGCATGGACCAAATTCCGGGTGCACCACCGGTGTTGAAAGGGCTGGACTCAAAGAAGTACACTCATTTGCCGTATAAACCAAGCGCGGCACCAGAGTTAATCCCGAAGCAGTTCAAAACACCCGACATGCCGAAATACGATGGAACTTCGGATCCTCATGAGCATATTTCCACCTATACAATGGCCGTGAAGGGGAACGATTTAGCTCCCCGCGAGATTGAATCTGTTTTGCTGAAGAAATTCGGAGAGATTCTCACGAGAGGAACCCTTACGTGGTATTCGCTGTTACTCGAGCATTCCATAGATTCCTTTGAGATGCTCGCAAATTCTTTTATTAAGGCCCATGTCGAGGATAGAAAGGTGCAGGCTCGAAAGGCCGACATATTCCGAATTGCACAAGGCGAGTCCGAGTTGCTGCGGGAATTCATCACCCAGTTCCAAAAGGAGAGGATGTTGCTACTGCCCGTTACAAAGAATTTATCATTTATGCTCACCGTTACAGATTCATCAATGGCCCTCATAATTGACATTAAAAAAGGGCATGATCCTAGAACCTTGTTCTCTAGGTGCAACTATAAATAGTGAGCTCTGTTATCATTATAAAGGATACGAATTTTCAGGCAAACTGACACTATAATCTATTCAAAGCTTTACACAATTTTACCTTCTTACTTTTTGATTGCATTATTGTTGTGCCCGGAAGCCTTGCTCCCAGAATTACTATTTCTGCTATTTCATCTCGATCTCAAGGCTAAGTATTGCATATTTCTTTAATTGTTTTATCATTTTAGGATCGAGTTAATTCAACTGTCTATAAACTACGTATAAATTCAACTATACCATTTTACAAGTAAACAGTTTGGCGCCTACCGTATGGCCTAGACAGTCGTGTAACTAAGTTGATCTTTGCCTCTTTTGCTAACGTGTTTTAATTATTTGTTCTTATTCTTAGCAAAAAATCATAAACAATGGTATACATTGGTGTTAACAACACACACAATCTTGAGGCCCAAGGAGACCAGCCTCAGCACAAGGACTCAATCAATAACACCTGCAATAAGGGAAGCGATGCTACGCCGGTCCACGACAGGCGGTACCCGTGACATGTTCGAGAGGCGACTCTCGATGATGCTGAAGAGCAACATGTTATTGAAGCGGTAAGGGTCCTGCAAGAGCAACAAGAGTCATTCTAGGCCATCTCACACGACATGATAAGGTTATGATAGAAATAAAGCAGGCGTTGTCGCGAGCTTCCAATAATGCAAATGGATGAGGCCCAGTCCCACCTGGCACTCCCGCAAATCGAACAACGCAGAGGGTTGAGAACAACACCCCAAGGGGTAAGGTCGGCTCTGATGGGGCTGGAGGGAGTGGTTCTGGTCACAACAACAAGAGCGATCTCTTCAAAAGAGAGCTCCTGCAGTTTATGAGGGAAGTGAACGCCCGCATAGACCAAATCTCGGGTGCACCACCGATGCTGAAAGGGTCGGACTCAAAGAAGTATACTCAGTTATCATATAAACCAAGCGCGTCACCAAAATTGATCCCGAAGTGGTTCAAAATGCCCGACGTACCAAAATACGATGGGACTTCGGACCCTCATGAGCATATTACCACCTATACAACGGCGGTGAAAGGGAACGATTTAGCTCCCCGCAAGATTGAATCTGTTTTGTTGAAGAAATTTGGAGGGATTCTCACGAGGGGAGCCCTGAGGTGGTATTCGCCGTTACCCGAGCATTCCATAGATTCCTTTGAGATGCTCGTAGATTCTTTTATTAAGGCCCATGCTGAGGCCAGAAAGGTGTAGGCCCAAAAGACCGACATATTCCGAATTGCACAAGGAGAGTCTGAGTTGCTGGGGGAATTCATCACCCAGTTTCAAAAGGAGAGGATGTTGTTACTGCCCGTTATAAAGAATTTGTCATTTATGCTCACCATTACAGATTTTTCAATGGCTCTCATAATTGACATTAAAGAATGGCATGATCCTAGGACCTTGTTCCCTAGGTGAAACTATAAATAGTGAGCTCTGTTATCATTGTAAAGAACACGAATTTTCAAGCAAACTGACGCTATAATCTATTCAAAGCTTTACACAATTTTACCTTCTTACTTTTTAATTTTATTACTGTTGTGCCCTGAAGCCTTGCTCCTTGAATTACTATTTCTGCTATTTCATCTCGATCTCAAGCCTAAGTATTGCATATTTTTTCAATTCTTTTATCATTTTAGGATCGAATTAATTCACTTGTCTAGAAACTACGTATAAATTCAACGGTACCGTTTTATGGGTAAATACAAGTGTGGTCTGAGGAGAGTAGAGTGTACACAGACCTTACCCCTGCATTTAAAAAGATAGAGAAGTTATTTTCGGAAGACCCTCGACTCAGGAAGGGGGGATGGGGAGGGGCAATAACATGTAATCGTAGTTATATCAGAGAACATAATTTAATGTGAATTGATATAAATTTTATAAGGGATTACTAAGAAATAGGAAGAAATACAAAGCATGGATATTAACGTAACAAGCCTTTTCCTATAGTTCAATTTTATTAGAGTGCTTTAAATAGTTAATTTGGTGTAGGTAGAAATAATGTTCAATGTATTTGCTTTTAGGGTGTGTTTGGTATGAAGGAAAATATTTTCTCGAAAATATTTTTCAATTTTTTCATGTTTGGCTAGCTTAAATGTTTTGGAAACATTTCCCTCCAACTCCGTTGCAACTTCGTTCATGCGCCAATCAACTGATAGTGAAGTACAGAAGGACGAGTTTTGATCACCANGCGCTAAGTGGTCTTTCCCTTTTTTGCTGGATGACTACTATTGAAAAAGATGACGACTACTCCCAGTCTCTGGTCAATCCATGCTGATGCTAGAAGAGCTATTCCCGCCGCCCACCCGAAAGAGACGAGGAAGACTAACCGCCATCCTGCTCGAACCTTTGCTGCCTGAGTTATATAGCTGACTGCGAGAAGGAAGGTTCAAGCTATGGCTGCCCCATGGGATGCTCATTTGAAACCTTTGTCCGGTCAATGCGAGAAAGAGAGAAGTGATGTAAACATAAGAATGGAAGGTTTGCTTGTCAGCTGTCGGGCCAATGAGGCTCTTCTAGCTTTACCTACACGGCAAGGGAAAGATCAAAGGCGAGGTGGGAAATGCCCCGCACGAACTATCTGATCAAGTTTTCTTTTTCCTATCACAGGCAGCTGGCAAAGCCGTGTTTGATCGTCGCGTACATGCTCCGTTACAGCTTCGTTCATGCGCCAATCAATTGACAGTGAAGCAGAGAAGGAAGAGTTTTGATCACCGTGTGGGTAGTCTCTATTAGGGTTTCCGTTTCATGTGCACTAAAAAGGAAGGAAGACTGGTGCGACTATAGTAATGCCAAGCATACGAGCAAAGGACTCTACCTACCCCATACTGACGAATGAAAGAAGCTCATCGCGGATGATAGGACAAGCGATAGCGGTTTCATTCTTGCTCTTCCTATTCCATACCATAAACAGACATCTTTAATTCATCGACATTGGCGCTAGAGGCTCTACCCCCACCCACCATCCCTTTATGGAGTTAGTGGACCAAGAGAAAAAATTCCCCAATATAATAAATAAAGTAAGAAGGGTTCCAAACCATTGAAACATAAAGTACTAAAGACTGTTACGACGTGACAGAAATGATCATCGTCAAGCACAAGATTCAAAGCTGGAATCTTCCTACTCTTGTTAGTTGGGACAAATCATCCTATCTTGTTGATTCTCATTTCCCACCGCCTTGAGCTCTCGCTTTCAGGGTGGATACGCAAGAAATTCACTATGAAAATTGACATGACACAATCCCTGAAGAGTATGATGTGCCCGACCTTGTTTCTCTTGATCCTTACCTACCTCCCGTAGATGCGGGTCAATATCAATATCTATACCATATATTGCTTTTAGCTTTATCTTTTCAGAGACCGGAGAATTCTTTCTGTACTTACAAGAATGCTACTTAGGGAGAAGAATCTCTTGACTCAGGAGCACCTGAATCTATTCTTTCTGTGTCCCACATTCGCCCATGTTAAAGCATCCTCCCATTCCTCAGTGAAAGGAAATTCTACCCAGGGATCAAAAANGAATTAATTCACTTGTCTAGAAACTACGTATAAATTCAACGGTACCGTTTTATGGGTAAATACAAGTGTGGTCTGAGGAGAGTAGAGTGTACACAGACCTTACCCCTGCATTTAAAAAGATAGAGAAGTTATTTTCGGAAGACCCTCGACTCAGGAAGGGGGGATGGGGAGGGGCAATAACATGTAATCGTAGTTATATCAGAGAACATAATTTAATGTGAATTGATATAAATTTTATAAGGGATTACTAAGAAATAGGAAGAAATACAAAGCATGGATATTAACGTAACAAGCCTTTTCCTATAGTTCAATTTTATTAGAGTGCTTTAAATAGTTAATTTGGTGTAGGTAGAAATAATGTTCAATGTATTTGCTTTTAGGGTGTGTTTGGTATGAAGGAAAATATTTTCTCGAAAATATTTTTCAATTTTTTCATGTTTGGCTAGCTTAAATGTTTTGGAAACATTTCCCTCCAACTCCGTTGCAACTTCGTTCATGCGCCAATCAACTGATAGTGAAGTACAGAAGGACGAGTTTTGATCACCATGTGGGTAGTCTCTATTAGGGTTTCCGTTTCATGTGCACTAAAAATGAAGGAAGACTGGTGCGACTATAGTAATGCCCAGCATACGAGCAAAGGACTCTACCTACCCCATACTGACGAATGAAAGAAGCTCATCGCGGATGATAGGACAAGCGATAGCGGTTTCATTCTTGCTCTTCCTATTCCATACCATAAACAGACATCTTTAATTCATCGACATTGGCGCTAGAGGCTCTACCCCCACCCACCATCCCTTTATGGAGTTAGTGGACCAAGAGAAAAAATTCCCCAATATAATAAATAAAGTAAGAAGGGTTCCAAACCATTGAAACATAAAGTACTAAAGACTGTTACGACGTGACAGAAATGATCATCGTCAAGCACAAGATTCAAAGCTGGAATCTTCCTACTCTTGTTAGTTGGGACAAATCATCCTATCTTGTTGATTCTCATTTCCCACCGCCTTGAGCTCTCGCTTTCAGGGTGGATACGCAAGAAATTCACTATGAAAATTGACATGACACAATCCCTGAAGAGTATGATGTGCCCGACCTTGTTTCTCTTGATCCTTACCTACCTCCCGTAGATGCGGGTCAATATCAATATCTATACCATATATTGCTTTTAGCTTTATCTTTTCAGAGACCGGAGAATTCTTTCTGTACTTACAAGAATGCTACTTAGGGAGAAGAATCTCTTGACTCAGGAGCACCTGAATCTATTCTTTCTGTGTCCCACATTCGCCCATGTTAAAGCATCCTCCCATTCCTCAGTGAAAGGAAATTCTACCCAGGGATCAAAAAATAAAGTTGGTGCCTCATCAGAAAGTCTTGGTTCGTAGAGTAGAGGCCTTTCCCAAAGATATTAGTTTTGAGCTCATTCGGGTGACGTTTTGTCTTATGACACGGCATGATAATTGATCGAGTGCACTTTCCTTTCTCCTACTTCCACTTCGGGAAGGGAAGTGCTAAAGGGCGGGCATGCTCGACTGAGAGAAGAGGAAAGCTTCTTCATTTTCGGCACGGGCGCGAACTCTGCGATCTCTGGGTCGCCGAGGTTCCTTTTCTTTCGCCTCTTAAGATCCACTATCTCTATGATTCAATCCTTCACGTATTGGCCCTATACTTCTTTGATCTCCCTTTCTCCTGACGTAAGAAAATGACCCAGGCTTGGCCAACTGTTTTCAAACTTGACGGTCAAGTTCCTGCTACTTCTGTAAATACGCCTTGGATGAGCCTAACAACTGTGTACCTGGAAGCACTTTTGTTTTCAACCGCCAGATGGTAAAGGAAGGTGCCATCTCTCCTTTCTCTCGCAATCACAATATCCGTACAGTCCAGTAGTTGAGTTAGATGAGGGATAACGATCGAACTATCAAAGAAGTCCGCTACCAAAGAATTAGGAGTTATAACATTCATAAAATAAAGAAAAAACCAATATAACAACTTCAACTAAGAAAGAATAAGAATAAGAAGAATTGCTTAAGTAAGGTAGTCACTTCTTTTTTTCGGTATACCGCTCTGCGAGTAGAGCGAATGAACATAAATCTTTCCGAATATCATGAATATCATTCGCCCCTTATCTCCTCATCTTCCTATTTATAAGCCACAACTTACTTCGACGTTTTCAATTTCCCATAGAATCTTCGGAGCTTTCCTAGCCACTATACTTTTCTTTTATTATCTTCTTTGTCTGAAAATGGGTTTGATTTGCTTCACCTATGAGAATTTCTACCAATTCTTCTTTTATTCATCAAAGCTCATCCTAATCTCCGTCGAGATTACTGCCTTAGACCTGTCCTATCATCTGTATAATGGAGTTCGTCATTTATTGACGGATGTTTTGGGATTTTTCTTTCTTAGAATTGGAAGAAGGAAGAAGGAAGGGTTCAAAAGGGGATGGAAATTCAGATTTGGATGCCTCGTATTGTATGATGAAAAAGAGAGTTTTTACAAAGCCCTTAGAGCTTGTTGAGAAAGTAACTTTGAAAATGGGCTTATTATGGGAAATAGGAAAGTTTAAAGCGATAACAAAGGCCTTAGGGAATAGGATCTCTTTCTGCGTCTACTGATGCTTCTGAAAAAAGCCTTTGGTTTGGCTTATTTAATTGATTCGTACGTAATCCGAGAGCTTCATACGTGAGATTTATTTGGTAAAGGAAAGTCAAGAGAAAAAGGTGGTAGCTATTCCAGCAAGTCTTCTGTGAAGGAGTAGCACTAGGCTAGTAACTTATTACACTAGTCTCGATTCCTCAAAGTTGTACGAGCTGTAATGGTAGTAGAAAAACCTCCCGTCCCGAGTTGGATTAAGCCATTCCTTTACTAATGAATTGGAGGAAAATATTTTCCCTATCAAGAGAAGGGAAAATATTTTTTAAAACTCTTTTTAAACCTTCCCCACCCTACCAACCCACCCCATACTACCACCCATCTACCCCACCTCACCC
>AWOL01S0015207.1:10465-29584 GCA_000715115.1 Nicotiana otophora | reverse complement strand
TGAAACGAACACAACAATGAGAGCCAAAGACGGTTAAGGGTCGGTTGTGTGACTTATGGTTGTCTAGGTATACACCAAAGTTTGACGGTTTAAAGATATCAAATCTATCGATTGACCGAGTATATCCGACATAAGTTCACTACGGAAAGTTCAAAGGGAAACCTACTTATCCTGATACAATTAATCCTTGCTTGCGAATCACACAGTTTTTCATGCATATTTCCGTGATATAGCCATTCCCCATTCATGTAGGGGATTGTTGGGTTTTTTAAGCTTAAATGTAGCTTAAAAGAGGGTGAATGGGAAATGAAAGAAAATTGAAAATATTTAAGTTTCCCTCCTTGACAAAGGGATATTGTCCCATATTGGAAGAGGAAGAGATTTTGATGGGTATATATACAATTGCACTTCTTCTAGCTCTTAAAGAGTTAAGAAGAAGGCAAGCCTCGCGCCGTCATCGCTCGCTCGCTCGCTCGGCTCGGCTTCGGCTACGGCTACAGCTACGGCTACGGCTTCGGCTTCGGCTTCAAATTCGGTCAAATGATCGATTGATTGATTAATTTTTTGGATCAAATTTATTTGTTAATAGTAAATATTAACAGAATTGTTATTAAATATCCGATTTTTTGTAAACAAAATATTAATATTAAATCTAAACGTAATAGTATATGCCCTTCGCTTTTTGTAAAAGACATTTACAAAACAGTTTACACCTCTTCAGAAGAACAGTTTGTACCTCTTCAAATCTGAAGAGTTGAAGAACAGTATGCACCTCTTCAGATTTGAAGAAACAGTTGGCACCTCTTCGGATTTGAAGAGTTGCACCTCTTCAGATTGAGCTCAACATTGGCTATAAATACCAGTCCATTCTCTCAGATTTTCCATACGAATTTCTGACTTCTCCTCCTTTCTTCTGCATTGTTTTAACTACAAACAAAGCATCAGTAAGTGTGATTTGCTACCGATTTTGTGTTCGCTGAAATATTGGTGTTTGAAGTATCGCTACACCAGTGTATAATTCGTTCTATCCTGGGAGGAAATAATCCACAACCTTGGGTACTAGGAGAGGATTAAATTCCTTAAGGAAACACTGTGAATTTAGTGGGCTCGGATTAAATTTTGTTTCTTTTACATTTATGTTATTTTATCTTCTCTATAATTATTTTACAAATACAGCTAAACAACAGATACCTTCGACCAAAGTATTGCCGTCTCGATCAGTCCGTACGACTGACTCAATCGATTATGATCGTACACGCGCCTCAACCAAAATCTTGGTGAAAACTGACAAGTATGGGTACAAGGACTTGTTGAATGTTCTTTAAAAAAAAATTAAAGTTACAGACAATGATAGAGTAAGAATTATATAGTTTTACCGATTATAGCAAGCTATTTATCTATTTTTTCGGGTTATCGCATCATACTTAATATCAAGGGTTACATATCAACTTAACATGACAAGTGCATATAGATTACTAAGGTTAGTGGGTGACAGGCTTTATATGTACGTATGGCGGTATGAGAGTCAATCGCACTCCCAATTAGTTAACTGAATTATTAGTTAATATCATTTAAATTTTGCTTTTTCACTATCTCAGAGTTAGAAATCACATCATTACATGCAACTTTTTCAATTTCTGTTGTCAGCTATACCCAAAATTTCCTACAAACAAGTACGCGTGGATGTTGAACACTATGCCAACTTTCTTGACGTCTTTTAATATTTTTTCGGGTCAATATTTTACGCCATAATTCTTCTGAAGTAATTCATTAATTCACTCCCCACAATGCAACAGTAGCTATTACCAATATTCTCAACCACAGGGGCAAATTTACGTCGATGAATTCGATAATTGGAAAGACTATGTATTAGCATATCTTTTCCTGCAAAAAACATTATAATTAGGTGTAGTTAAGTTAGATTACATGCTATAAAATTATATTCTTTGCACTATTAGTGTATATAAATTAAATCCTAGAATTATTTATACATTAAGAGCTTGTAATTCACTCATATAAGACATCATTTTCCTAATTAAATAGGCAGGGATTAACCTAGCTAACTCTTCCGCTTGTGTTTCTATTAAGAAAAAGGCACAAAAATTGAAGGCATCTTTTGTTGTCTTCTGAATTTTATTGAATAATGAACCTGTGGGATGATCAGTTATCCTAGGTACAATAATCACCATAGATGATTCTTAGATCAGGATAATAATATAATACACATTACTCTAACAAATACGGTAATATAATTAAATATGTACAAATTTTATATGATTGGAGCATAATTCTTTAGTATGAAATATTCTTGGTGCTTTGTCTATCATATAATGTTGTTTTGTTAAGTTCCGGCATTTGCAAAGACTGCTCTACTTCACTGCCTTGACTTATCAAAGCAGCCACAGATCCTACAAAAGCTGCATTCATATACGTCGTGGGTTCAGAATGAGAGTAGTCTGATCTCGAATCAACAAACTGGTCGCCGGAATTTGGCCCGCCGACGATTGCGCCGACATGTATATTTGGATTAGGATTGTTAGAATTATACCATGAGTTATAGCCATCGTTGCACCCCACCCTAGATGGATGGTTATAAATTGAAGGGATAGATGAAGCTCTGTGGTGGAGCTGTGTTGGGTATTTGCTCCCAAAACCAACCATATATGACATCTTGAGTGGATTGTTACCAAGTATGTAGTCTACCTGAAAAACCAAATAGTTCGATTTTATGCATTTATACCATCAGGTTACTTAAAAGATATATAATTCTTTCGTTGGGTGAACCTTTTTGGACTATAAGGATGAAATTAATTATTTTTTTGTGTAAATTCGGACATAAAATTTTCAAAATTTTAAAATAAAATTTACATTCGTAAGTCACAACAGTTAATATATAATTTAAAATATTTAAAAGAAAATTTTATTTGATTCCCCAAATAGTAATTTACAAAAAATGAAACCGAGGAAATAATAACATGAACTCTATTTTAATAAGCAATGATTGGAGACCTATAATATTGGTTAATGATTAATCTATTATAGCAAGTTAAATAATGATGTAAAAATTCATTATACTTGACCTGTGATTTTGCAAAGGCTTTGATACTGGAGGTGGAAAAAGTAACCGAACCACATGTAATTCCCCCTTTTCCAGCTGTTTCAAGGACTTTAGAGTACATAAAAAGTACCATGGTAGCACCAGTAACATATTGCAAATTGCTACTGTCTCTAGTATATAAAAGTCCACCTGCAAATTATACCATTGTAGCAGAAAGTATTAGACTTATGTAAAATTCTTCAAAATTAATATCAAGTATTTTTTTTTTGAGAAAAAAGAGTATGATTTTTAACTTTGAATTACCAGGGGTTGTCTTAATCTGTATAGAGCTACTCCCTGGCATCAATGCACAAATAAATGCATCAGCATCTTTCTTGAACTTTTCCAGATTGCTTTTCCCATTGAGGAACTCCTGGTGATAATCAAGAATGGAAATTTGTACTCATTGACTGTCAAATTTCAGTCCAATTCTGTTGAACTACTCATAGAAAGACTCAATTCATCAAATTATCAATATGATTTAACTTTTGATAGCAAGTTAATTACCATTTTGCCAAGTTACAAATTAATGTTTATCATAAAAATTTAGTAATTATAATTGCCTTAGAAATGACTATCTGATTGAGTAAATATTTTTTATATTGTATCTGCATAGTACTGATCTATCTGATTCAAAAGATAAGAACTTGCATCAGTATCTCAATTTCAATTCAAACATGGTTTTGATTTCCTCCATGTTGTAAGAATGATTTATCATTCGAATAGAGAAAAAAACGGAGTCCTTATATAAAGAGATGCATTGAGAAAGGGCAAATGTATAGAATCTTGTAATGAGATAGTACTTTTTTAACTCTCTCAAAATGAAATCTATCCCAAACATATATGCTGAAACTCTTAAAAATATAATGTTAAATTAATTGCGTGCCATGTTGCATAGTGATAAAAAGGATTAACCTTAGCTAGTAAAGTTTGGGCTCCAGCAAATTTGTTATCCCAACTGAATTCAGAGGCAACCTGACTCCAGCCTTGATTGCTTGAAACATAGTTTAAATAGTTATTTCCTCCACCTGCCTTGTATAGCCAAGCAGCAGCCCACAGCAATTCATCCTTTGAAAATTATTGAAAACACTAATTAAAATTATGATTGGAAAAAAGAACTAATTATGCCTAAATTATTGAAATTAATTACCTGATAACCTGAGTAAGAGCAGTAGAAAGGGCAAGAAGCTTGATAAGATCCTCTATACTTGTCAGCAAACGCAAATAGCTGTGTACAGAAAGAGGAAACGAGAATTTTGAGAGTCAAATGGGTGCGTTAAAGCTAAATTTAGGCATGTTGAATTAATAACTGATTGTGTTATAATCAGTCCAAAGTTTGCTTGGGTCATGGATGAGTGAGTCAGGCTACAAAAATGGATCACAACCCAACTCGTCCAACTCATAGTTATTATTCATTTATTTGTTTTTTTTAATTTTAAAATTAAATTGATAAAATTAAAGCCTTTTCTTTTACATATTATGACTATATCAAACGAATCAATTTAGGCTACATATTCAACCCAAATTGACACACTTTTAAATGGGCTAGCTTGAGTTATATGCCCAAAGTGACCCTCCAATGAATATAGAGCAAAAATCACTTTTAGCCCGCGGCCGAAACTATTTATATCTGATAGCCGCAAAAGTGTATAAAATTTGTATATTTTATATATATATATATATATTATATATATATATATATATATTGACTATTATTTTAAGCGCGGCTATACCATGTCATTTTCCTATGAATATATGCCCAATACATACCGCCCAAGTATGTGCAGCTTATATTTTTGTGGGCCAAATTTGACACTTAGAACGAAAATTGATTAGATGAAGATGGAGGAGATAATTACTAGTACTTAGTAGAAATCAAAGTAATCTAAAGTGATTAGAGTTTCCTTACAGATTTTGATCTTCGTAACAATTTGGTAGAATAGTTGGAATCTATTTTCTGGAAAACAATTGATGCTGAGGCAAAAGCAGCTGCTACTTCAGCTGCAACCTCGGATCCTGGAGAATTGGAAGTGATCTTGTATAGTGTTCGAGGAGTATCCATATCTTCAGGTCGTTCCCAACACTGGTGATCTACATTTCCATCTCCAACCTGTGCACATAACATTTTTGTACATATAAATTACATAATTAAATCCATATTTCTAATTTCAGATATAATGAAGATTATAATCATTGCAGACCAAAACTAATAAATAAATGTGTCTCTTCTCTGATAGCTTAATTTTTATACGAGGTAATTGATCGTCTAACAAATAATTCAATATGGTATTGTAGTAGACAAATGTCATAGATTCAAGTCTCACTCTCATTGTCATCCGTTATGGGGGAAATAATTCTGCATGCTTAGACCATGAAAAAGAGTCAGACATGCATGTGAGGGTATTCTTAATTCGACAAATACAATAACCATGCTATATATGTTCCAGCACAAGGGAGTGAGATGAATGTGGTCCTTCTATCCTTAACTAATTAAAAATGTTAGGTTCGAGCCATGCCAATAGAAAAAATGGGGAGCATTTCTGTTTTATTAGACATTTGCAAAATGCGAATATAAAATAGTCAAGTAAATGAATACCGGATACTAATGGTTATTTAAAAAAAATAATAAAAAAGCATACGATAGGGTCTGGTTTCACCTGAGTATAAAGAGTGGTACTTGAAGTATGAGCTCGGATTAGGAAATTTGTGCCCCACCGAATTGCACGTTGGAGGTGGAGAAGTTGATTTGCTGAAGAGATTTCTGTTGGATGCTCAACCGCAGCCCAACTCAATAATGTTAAAGAAAATGCCATAGGCCATCCAAATTTCACATTGTCGCCAGCATCATAGTAGCCTCCAATCAAATTCACCTAATAGATAGATTAATGGATATATTAATTAACAGATTGAAATAAATTCTTTTTATAGAACGAAGAGAGAGTAACTATACAATGACGAAATTTTCATACAAACCGATGGTATATGTTACTAACAAAGTTGTTTCTTAATGAAAATCTTCAAACTAATTTTTTTTTGTAACAATAGTATTCGAGTCAACTTGTGCGCAACTCAACAAAATTTATTGGGTATATGCTATCTCTTACCAATATAGGCACCTCGTCCTTTTCTACTGAAGTTTCACGAAAATTTTACTACTTTATGTCCGAAAACAAAAGTACTGACTCGAAGTATAAAAGTTAATGGATCTAATTTTTAGTGTAAATTAATATATCGGTCTTTGAAATAAAATAGACATATTTAGAAATATCATTATAAAAAAAATATAAACTCATGATCTCATTGTTGAGAATATTCTTAAAATGGAATTCTCGTAGTTAATAAACATTATTTGACTCTTCAATAGTAAAAAAAATGTTAATCTTTTTTAGACTAGGTAAATTAATATCTTTCCAACAAAAAAATAAAAAATAAAAGAACCATAGTTAATTAGGGCTATATGAAACTCATACATGTTCAATCTTGCCGTCGGTGAGTGCAGAATCTCCTCTCCATTTGGCTCTTTGAGAAACTGGCAATTTTCCTGAACGTTGTCCTTCGAAAAATAAGATAGCTTTGCTAATTGCATCTTTGTAATCAGAAGCTGTGAAGCTGGCAACAGGACCAGCCAAAATGCAAAACAATATTGTAACAGCCAAAATTGCAGAACTACGAGTCATTATTATAAGGTTTGTAATTATTTATATTTTCAGTCGTTGTTAAGAGTTTGATCATGTTTTGGTGGTATTTATAGGGCTATATATGAGCTAGTAATGAAATACGAATGTTTTGACAGTTGAAAAGAAGCGCAAAATTGGGACACCCCCATTAAGTAATGTTGGGAAGTTAGAGAATTATGCCATGTGAGAATAATTCGTGTGCGTTGAGGGGATAATGACTTAAAATAGTTCTGCAAATTAAAGTTGAGATTAATTATTATATGCATGTACGTAAAAAACAATTCTACTCTATAAGGCCACTAAAAAGATATATGGAATTAGTAACATGAAAATGAGGCATGTAACAAGTTACAACAATAGTAAAATACACATATAGTTAATTTACAGGTACGGACCAGTCCGATCAATTATTTATGGTGTTATTTTTTGCTGATAATCTTGAAACAAATGCATACTTTATTAAAAATAGATCACAATAGAAGAGGAAGATCCATATAGGTGATACCCACTAGTTGAAAATATATTTTAGACTTGGTAGAGAACTACTAATATTATTGTTACTATAATACACACACACACACATATATTCACCCTCACTTTAATTTTATTTTGGTAATGATGATAATTTAAGTTGATCTTAATGAAAGAAATAGGATTCATATCGCCCATTTCAACTTGTTTGGGACTGAAACACAGTTATTATTATTATACTTTTTTACTACTAATATTAGACAAGGTGGGTTGCTCTGATGGTAAGCACCCTCCACTTCCAACCAAGAGGTTGTGAGTTCGAGTCACCCCAAGAGCAAGGTGGGGAGTTCTTGGAGGGAAGGATGCCGAGGGTCTATTGGAAACAGCCTCTCTACCCCAGGGTAGAGGTAAGGTCTGCGTACACACTACCCTCCCCAGACCCCACTAGTGGGATTATACTGGGTTGTTGTTGTTGTTGTTGTTGTTGTTTTTTACTACTAATATTAAAAGCAGTTGATGCAAAATCGGCTTCAGGAACCCTATCGCAGAACAATTGCCATAAGATTTATTATTACTATATATTGCTGACAAGATAGTGCTGGAGTAAGTTACAGGGAATAGCATATAGGAAATTAAATTGGACTCTTTTAAGATACAAAGTGTCCCTTATCATGAGGAACTGTAATTTCCGTTTCTTTGCCATATTCGATTACTTTCCCACAACGTCTCCCGCGAGGAAGTTGAAAGGAAAACATTACTTGGAAGTTACAAACTTTGAAAAATATGCCATAGTTGTTTTTATTCCACTAAAGGTATGACATAGTAGACGCGGGCGGATGTACTAACACTGACGAGTTTTAACTAGTAACTTTCGATTCGAAGTATATATTTAAGTGTAAACATTTAGTAAATTGTAAAAATAGTAAATATGAACCAATTAGTTTAAAAATATAATCGGTTCAATACTTAAAATTTTAAAAATTAAGTGGGTGTTTGGACATAAGAATTGTCAAATTTTGGAAAAAAGTGAACTTTTTTTTTCAAGTGAAATGGTATTTGAAAATTAGAGTTGTGTTTGGACATGAATATAGTTTTGAGTTGTTTTGAATGTTTGTGAGTGATATGAAGTGAATTTATTTTGAAAAATAGTTTTTGGAGTTTTTCAAATTTTTGAAAAATTCCAAAATTCATCTTCAAGTGAAAATCAAAAATTTTATGATCAAACACTAATTTCGAAAAAAATAAAATTAAATTAAAAAAAAGAATTTTTTTTATGGACAAACGGGCCCTAAATCCATAAAATTTAAATTATGAATTCGTGGTAGCTTAAGGACGAGATCAAAGATATTCATTATCCATTTTAAAAAGTCAACAGAGATTACGCAGAGCCATGGACTGAGATGCTGAACCCACTCCTTAACGTCACAGTTCGCACATTTACAAATTTTACTTCCTACAAATTAAGGCTATGATTTCTCTATAGGTCAATTTTCTGATGCTGAACCCACTCCTTAACGTCACAGTTCGCACATTTACAAATTTTACTTCCTACAAATTAAGGCTATGATTTCTCTATAGGTCAATTTTCTGTGCAAAGCATGCACGTATAAGATGTAATCTTCACTAGTCCAACATTTATCTACCTCACAAAAGAGGATATTCCCATAAAATTTTAGTTAAAACTTTTGGGGATAGACACGGTAGAAAACACTGGAGAGTGAAATGATGAAATTAATGGGTAAACACATGGGACATTACCAAAAAGGGAAAAGAAAATGATGTAATAGCCTCTTTTGGCCAAGCTTCTCTAAGGCCAAAAATATGTTTTTTAAAGTTGAAGTGTTTGGCCAAACTTTTAAAATAAAAAAAAGGTGATTTTGAGGAGAAGTAATTTTAGAGAAGAGGAAAAAATAGTTTCTCACCAAAATTATTTTTTTGAAAAATACTTTTAAGAAAAATATATTTAGAAGCAATTTTTAAAAGTTTGGTCAAACACTAATTATTGCTACTCACAAAGTATATCTAAGAAAGCTATTGAAGGAAGAAGCACGTGAGAAGCATGTGCGTATGTTAGTTAGTTATAACTAATTTACGGAAGTGGTAGTTCGGTGTGTCACACCCCTTTTATATCCCTAAAAGATATGTATTATGGATTATTATGGGTTAAAGAGTTTTTCCAATTAAAGTGACAAATTTGAGTAGAGATTATTTTATTTACAGAGTCGCCACTTGGAATTGATTTTTTTGGTGTTCCAAGCTATATTTTATTTGAATCCCTAGTCAAAGGAATGTTTGACTCTATTATTATTGGTCTGCGAAAATATAATTCGGGTAAGAAATTCTGTTGACCGAGGAGAAGGTGTAAGGCATTCCCCGAGTCACGTGGTTCTAGCACGGTCGCTTTATTGACTATATTTGGCTTGAATTAATTTTGGATAAACTGTGATTTATTGGTTTCCATGCTTTATCTATCCACTTTTAATTATTAAAATATGAAATTATCTTTGAAACGAATCACGTGTGCGAATCCGTTTTGTTTATTGTGCCAAAACTATGTCACACGTACGTGTACACAATTAATAGCATTTTATTATACTAAATTTGTTTTGACCAAAGTTGCGTGAACACATACTTCAGTTTTAATTTTGAAAATCACAATTATGCCACGCGAACGTATACATAATCACGATAAACTAATTAAAAGCACGCCTAATGCACTCTAACGGTGTTCATTATTCTTCCTAAACTTTGAGATTATTGTGAGGTCATGAATTATGGAATTACTTGTGAAAGAAGTGTATGATTTTAGATATTTAAATAAATAAACCATCATATACCAATACCCTATAGCCCAACAGTTGAAGCTCAAACTTATTAGGGTCCAAATCTTCCCAACTTTAAAGCAAGTTTGAATACCATATTTTCAGAAACATAATTAAGCATATAACTTTTAAGGACTAATTTACATTATTATTTATAATAAGATAAAAAGAACAGAGGAAAGAATAAACCTTTAATGCAAAATTTCCAATTAAATGAGTCTTCAAGAACAGGTACAATAACTCAGACGAACACCCAACAAGCATAAGCGAAGAGGAACATCAAAGTTAGTGAACGGAGCTCCAACAGAATTCTCGACCTCGACTATTGACTCCACTGTTTGGTGTGTGAAAAGGAATATTTTGAAGTATTTTTGTTGGGTTTTGGGTGATGAATTGCTGGATTTTTCTAAAGAAAGAAGAAGAAAGAATGACACAAGTAGAAATTTTCTTAGCGTAGAAGAAGAAAAAACAATTTCTCTCAATTTCCTCCTCTTTTCTTTTTTCTTCTCTTTCTCCCCTTTCTCCTCACATTTCTATTCTATTTATAAAAAATAATTCGAAATATTTTCAAATTATTTATTATTTTTTAATTAAAAGAAATTTTCACTTCCCATTTTTCTTCTTTTTTAAACAAATAAATTCCACACTTTCCTTTACTTTTATTTTTTAATTTCTCACTTTTTTACTTTTCTTTTTTTATTTTTCACTTATTTTACTTTTTATTTTTTATTTTTTTATTTCCACCTATTTTACTTTTTTTTAATTTCCACTTATTTTACTTTTCTTTTTTAATTTCAACTTTAGTTTTCTTTTCATTTTTAAAATTAACACATTCTTTTACTTTTATTTTTTAAATTTTTCACTTTCTTTTACTTTTTTATTAAATAATTTCCACCTACTTTTACTTTTATATTTTTATTTCATTTTTTTAATTTTCCTATTATTTTATTACCATCCAAAAATTTTAAAAAATATTTAATTGTTTCGGTTTTTGTTTTAATTTAATTTATTTTAAAATAAATATAAAAAATAAAAATAATACTAATAATAATAATTTGACCTTTTAAATTATTTTTAATTCTTACCCTATATATATTAAAAATGTAACAAAGCTAAAAAATATATATTAAAATTTTAAAAATATTTACATAGTAGTAGGTGATAAACATTCAAATATAGTCAAAAATTAGGTGCTCACAGATGCCCCTCTTTTGCTTGAAAACATGAGAAGTTTTCAGGCAAAGAATAGGTGAGATATGTGACTAATGTTTGACCAAACCGTTATTCAAAAAGAAAAAAAACAAAAGATATGGTGCAACCGAGTCTTGATTTTGGACAACTTACATATCACGGGTTATATGAAAATCAGGTCACGTGTAGTTCAAGGAGAATGGTGGAATGATGAGTTGAGGAGTCGAGTAAGGTTCCATCGAGGCTTCGATCCGCGATCCTGTTATTATTAAAAAGAATTTAAACAAGCCTATCAGCTATGAGTTACAAGATTCCTATCTATGAGTCTTCTAAAACTTGATCTTGAGTCTTGACTGGTTCTTCATGCAAACTCTGATCTAAACCTTGATGCTCGCTAGCTGTAGGTGCTAGTTCATTGTTCTATAACTTCTTCTAATCAAAACGGGACTCCAATGCTCGTGGTTTCAGTCATGTCTTGAGCATTTCACATCTTTTCAATTACTTTTGCATTTTGGATTCACCTATTTCTTCTTTTCTTTTATTCTGAATTGAGACTTCTTCTTTTGGCCATCTCGAACCCTGTGCCTCGAGGTAAAACCTGCTCAGACACCAAAACAAACAAAAGAACGAAATTTTGCTGCCCCAGTTTGTACCCCGAAAAAATAACGGAGACTAAGGAATGGAGACCCTATGTCTAAAATGAAAGAAACTAGGGAGTGGAGACCCTATATTGGAAAAGCGACTAGGGATTGGTGTACCCTGATACTGGTAAGGAAATGTAACTAGGGGTTGATACCCTGTATTACGGAAAAAGAATGTAATCAGGGGTTGGTACCTTGTATTACTGAAAAGAATGTAGTCATGGGATGACGTCATGTATTATTGAAAAGAAATATAACTAGGGGATGGCACCCTGTATTGCGGAAAAGAAATATAACCAGGGGTTGGTGCCCTGTATTACTAAAATGAAAATGAATCCTCTGGGCGAAAAGATTCTACCCAGGTTGAACTGGGAAAAGCGAGCCTGGGCGAAGAGTACTTCTACCCGGAACTATGAGCTGGATCCCCCAAGGCGAAAAGGTTCTACCTAGGTTAAGTTGCGTAAAACAACCTGAACGAAGAGTACTTCTACCCGGAACTATGAGCTGGATCCCCCAAGGCGAAAAGGTTCTACCTAGGTTAAGTTGCGTAAAACAACCTGAACGAAGAGTACTTCTACCCGGAACTATGAGCTGGATCCCCCAAGGCGAAAAGGTTCTACCTAGGTTAAGTTGCGTAAAACAACCTGAACGAAGAGTACTTCTACCCGGAACTATGAGCTGGATCCCCCAAGGCGAAAAGGTTCTACCTAGGTTAAGTTGCGTAAAACAACCTGAACGAAGAGTACTTCTACCCGGAACTATGAGCTGGATCCCCCAAGGCGAAAAGGTTCTACCTAGGTTAAGTTGCGTAAAACAACCTGAACGAAGAGTACTTCTACCCGGAACTATGAGCTGGATCCCCCAAGGCGAAAAGGTTCTACCTAGGTTAAGTTGCGTAAAACAACCTGAACGAAGAGTACTTCTACCCGGAACTATGAGCTGGATCCCCCAAGGCGAAAAGGTTCTACCTAGGTTAAGTTGCGTAAAACAACCTGAACGAAGAGTACTTCTACCCGGAACTATGAGCTGGATCCCCCTAGGTGAAAAGGTTCTACCTGGGTTAAGCTACGAAAAACAGACTGCGCGAAGAGTACTTCTACCCGGAACTATGAGCTGGATCCCCCTAGGCGAAAAGGTTCTACCTGGGTTAAGCTACGTAAAACAACCTGAGTGAAGAGTACTTCTACCCGAAACTATGAGCTGGATCTCCCTAGGCAAAAAGGTTCTACCTGGGTTAAGCTACGAAAAACAGACTGCGCGAAGAGTACTTCTACCCGGAACTATGAGCTGGATCCCCCTAGGTGAAAAGGTTCTACCTGGGTTAAGCTACGAAAAACAGACTGCGCGAAGAGTACTTCTACCCGGAACTATGAGCTGGATCCCCCTAGGTGAAAAGGTTCTACCTGGGTTAAGCTACGAAAAACAGACTGCGCGAAGAGTACTTCTACCCGGAACTATGAGCTGGATCCCCCTAGGTGAAAAGGTTCTACCTGGGTTAAGCTACGAAAAACAGACTGCGCGAAGAGTACTTCTACCCGGAACTATGAGCTGGATCCCCCTAGGTGAAAAGGTTCTACCTGGGTTAAGCTACGAAAAACAGACTGCGCGAAGAGTACTTCTACCCGGAACTATGAGCTGGATCCCCCTAGGTGAAAAGGTTCTACCTGGGTTAAGCTACGAAAAACAGACTGCGCGAAGAGTACTTCTACCCGGAACTATGAGCTGGATCCCCCTAGGTGAAAAGGTTCTACCTGGGTTAAGCTACGAAAAACAGACTGCGCGAAGAGTACTTCTACCCGGAACTATGAGCTGGATCCCCCTAGGTGAAAAGGTTCTACCTGGGTTAAGCTACGAAAAACAGACTGCGCGAAGAGTACTTCTACCCGGAACTATGAGCTGGATCCCCCTAGGCGAAAAGGTTCTACCTGGGTTAAGCTACGTAAAACAGCCTGGGCGAAGAGTACTTCTGCACGGAACTATGAGCTGGATCCCCTAGGCGAAAAGGTTCTACCTGGGTTAAGCTACAAAAAACAAGCCTAGGCGAAGAGTACTTCTACCCGGAACTATGAGTTGGATCCCCCTAGGCGAAAATGTTCTACCTGGGTTAAGCTAAGAAAAACAAGCCTGGGCGAAAAATACTTCTACCCGGAACTATGAGCTGGATCCCCATAGGCGAAAAGGTTCTACCTGGGTTAAGCTACGTAAAACAACCTGAGTGAAGAGTACTTCTACCCGAAACTATGAGCTGGATCTCCCTAGGCAAAAAGGTTCTACCTGGGTTAAGCTACGAAAATGAGAGGTATTAACAGTAGTGATGCATGCTAAAAATAAAGGAAAGTGGAGATTTTAAGGAAACTTACTTTTGGTGACATTCGTCCTTTAGGAATCGCCATTCTGCACTGTTTTGTTCCTGCTGCAAACAAAGAAAATTTGTGAGTTTTAAAAGTGGTGGTCGATTTGTGGCCCTGATATCTTTGGTAGCTTGACTTTGTGCCCATTTTCATTTGATGATGATTTCAACCTGTCACTAGACGGTTCGTGAATACCACTTGCATATCTTGCCCCAAAGAGCCTTTGACTTTTCACACTTTTACATGACGGTTGGTCGTGTGGGACTTAACCTTTTCAACTTTATTTTGCCTTTGTGGTAATTCACTTTCGACTTCTTTCTTCCAAAACTCTCATTTTCACACCATTGGGGAAACTTTGGATTTTCAAACTTTGCCAAAACGGTTAGCCACTTGGGACTTAACCTTTTCAACTTTATTTTTCCTTTGTAGGCACTTTCAATTCAATTTCCTCCTTTTGAGAGTTTTTTATTTCAAAGCATCAGCCATCATGGCCAGTCAGGGTTGACTTGATGCCCTTGTTGAGGCTGGGTGCCCTTTTGCATATTGGCTTGTATGCCCCTGTAAATCAGCCTTGCCATCCCTTCTTTGCCTTAGTTTGGAACAGAGTTAGACCGAAAGGGATTTAAAGAAAAACAAACAATGGAATGGATAAAGAATTTAGACAAGAGGTGTCCCTTTAGGGGAAGATAAAGAAGGACTTATCTGGAGTACATGTGGACTTCAATGAACATGACATGCCGTTTGGACTGGATGCCTGATCTGTGTGAACCGTTGACTCTCATAAATTCATCACAACTTTTGCCTCGAAACCGAGAGACCTTGCCCAGGACTGTGTCGGTGCCAGTGACTGAGAGGATCCTTTTTTCAATCAGTGGCGCCCTTTACCGATTTTCACTAGCTGACCTCTCTCATTTCTCTTCTCGTCATCGCCTTATAGTGCTCTTTGCGAGTTTTCAGTAACAAGACTCTCATTTTGGTTTCTTTACTCACCATCGCCTTGCAGTGCCCGTGAGAATTTTCACCAATAAGATTCTCTCATTTTATTGTATCATATCCAAGTGACTGTATCCTCCAATTCTTGAACATTCTCGTTGATTGATCGGAAGGACATGAAAAGGATTTGGGTAAAAAGGATTTGGATTGAGTTTCAACTTTGGAACCTTTGAGGCGAAACCATCCCCGAACCATTGTAACATCTTCCCCAGTTTCAACTTTTGGGGAAATGTGAATTTTTGTTTTGGTGTGACTGAACCCCAGAGAGAGGTTGCCTACGTATCCTTTCGCAATCAAGTCAAACATAGTTCAATGTAACATGAACTGTTTTTTTGTCTTTCTATCTGTTTTGTTTTCTTTCTCTTTCCTTTTCCTTTTTTTTTCTTTTCAATAACTCCTTCAAGTTCCAAAAAGGGTAATCAAAGAAATGTTATCGGCTCAAAGGGTTGGCAAAAAGGGTTAATGGTGTTTGGGTAGCGAGAATGAAAACCTTTGTCATCTCAATCAAAGAGCATTAAAGGTGCGTGAAGGGTCAAACATAGTACCTTTTTGACTGCATCAATTTGGAGCCAATTCCCTTTAGCTTCTTCATGATACGGGAGGATACATCTCAGAACGAGTTGCCCCACTTTAAATTTTCTGGGACGCACTTTCTTGTTGTAGGCACTAGCCATTCTTTGTTGGTACCACTGTTTGTGACAAAACTGCGGCCAATCGCTTTTCATCAGTTAGTGTCAATTGTTCCAATCGATTCTTGACCCAATCTTTATCCTCAATCTCGGCTTCAATAATGATCCGAAAAGAGGGAATTTCAACTTCTTCTGATTTCATTCGGACTTGACCTAGACCTACTGTTCCAATTCTTTGTTTATTTTCTCACAAGCCTTATCTTCAACACATTCTTCTTCTTGATTCATTATTTCGAGGTCTGACAGCATTTTAGGATCTAGGCATGAAGTCCGCAAGCATGTCATGTCATTAAAATCTGCATTAACAGAACTAAAAAGAGAATAAGAAAGGTGACAAGATTAAGAAAAGAGACATTCAATGCAATATTAATTTCATTTGATTTGATTTTTTTTTAAAAAAAAATTAAAGATTGAAGGGTTTACATCACAAAGTAAGACAATAAAAGTAAAACGTCCGCATTACACCCTAAAATAATTCGGACGCAGAAAAGATAGTAAGACCGGCTACCGAGACTCCCATCTGACAGAGAACTTTTCAGGTTTGGCGCCTATTTTTAGATTTCTCTTCTGCCGCGAAAATGGCTATTGTGGCTTTCAGTGCTGGATCAAATTTCTCATCTTTACAGATCATTCCGATTACTGGCCTATTGGTGTGAGTAGGTAGAGAATTGTTCATCATATTAGGGGCCTCTTCATCCCTAAGCACTATTGCCTTGACCTCGATTTGAGGTCTTCCACTGCTCTCTTAAGAATCCAACAGTCTTTTGTATCATGTCCCACTGCTCTAGAGTGGTATTTACATCTAGCATTAGCCCGGTGCGCCGGTTCGGGGCTACTGGCTGCAGTAGACCTAGCCTGACCAGCTTTTTGGAACAAGCTCGAGTATGATTCACCAACAGGGGTGAACTGATTCCTTCTCGGGAGGCTCTCATTCTTTTTTGAATTTTTTTTCATACCTTGATTTCTTTTTTTCTTTCTCTTTTTGTTGTTTTTCGCTCTTTGTTTTTCTTTGTTATTTGTTTTTGTCACTTTTTTCTTTCCTTTTCACTCAATTCTTTTCTTCTTTTTTCCGGTTTAGTTTTTCACTCAATTTGTTTATGGCTATGATCGAATCCGATGGAGATTGCCTACGTATCATGACGCCGCATGAATCAGATCATTACGTAGTTTAGGAAGATTAGGAATAAAGTAAATAAACTAGACTCATTTTTGTTTTGGATTTTGATTAATTTTCGAAAGAAAGACTTGTAAAGAAAATATTTTTGGATTTCGATTTGTTTTTTGAGAATTTTTGAAAATAAAGGCTTCAAAAAAAGAAAGAGAATTCTTTTTTGAATTTTGATTTTTTTTGTTTTTGGAGAAAGACTTCTAAAAAAGAAAAAAAATATATTTTTGGATTTTGATTTGATTTGATTTTCGAATGAAAGACTTCTAAAAAGAAACAAAATATTTTTGTTTTATTTGGGATTTTCTAAAGAAAGAATTAAATGAAAATATTTTTGGCTTTTTGAAAATTGGGGGCTGAAACCGATGAGGTTTGCCTACGTATCTCACATCCGGTGAGAATCAGACCCACGTAGTTCGGTCAAACCGACTATGTTATCTTTTGATTTTTATCAAAATTAATCTTTATACCTCATGCCAGATACTAAAAAAATCTTTAGTAAAGCCGGTCAAATTGAACTTGATATTTTTCTTTTTTGGTCTATAATTTCGCTCAACTAATTTTTTAAAACCGGTCAACAATGCAAGCAAGCCTTCCAAATGATGTAGCAAGTAGCATATAAGTGAACATGATGGTCTCAAAGAGGATACTTGTCTTATACGAACCCGGCCCATGTGCCAAGTTTCGCTAAGTCAAATGCATGAGATGCAAATAAAGCAAACCTGCTAGGGATATATGGCATGGTGTTTGTTCTTCTAGGTTTAAATCCTGGTAGAGAAGGTATCTAAACTGGATTACTCGAGTGGACAACTCGAGCCGAGGAGGGTAGCGTACCGGTAGCATTGCTTTTCGACTTAGCTGGTGGTGCTCTCTGCCTAAAATATGTGTGACTAAAATCCTTCGCCGGGTGACAAGCATCTCAGCTATCTCAAATAAAGTGGGCTATGTCAAGCAAATGCCCAATTTAAATTCAAGAAGACTCAGAGGAGGTGCGTGAGAAGATAATTTATAATGTACAATTCAACAATATCAAAGCGGTAAAAAGCAAACAAGTAGCACAATAGGCCCAAAATAAAATCACAGTATATACAAAATTAATAAAGCCAAATAAAAGTCAACATGTACAAGCTCAAATTCTGGTTGTTCCCAGCAGAGTCGCCAGAGCTGTCACACCCCTTTTATACCCCCCAAAAAGATATGTATTAGCTATTTAAGTGAGTAGTGTAGTAGTAGTTACATCTCTCTCTCACATATATATATATAAGAGGTTAGCCTTGTAATCATTTAAGCTTTCTATCAGAGCAGGAGATCTAGATAGCAGCGAGCTAAGGATATTGATTCCAGTTACTGCAATTCTCGTTTATAGATCGACGACATTTCTCGTTCGAGCTAGGGTTCGATATTTTCTGAAATTAATTTTTTCTTCTCCTTCCGATTTTGAATTGAATTATCTACGAAGTTTAGAATCTAAGTAAAAAAATAGCAACTTGATCAATATTTAAAGTCCATGGTAATTGACCAAACAAACTCCTACTGGAAGTAGTACGGGGATCACCATTTATCATCATCATCCTTTGTTCCTACAACCATGTGATATACCAGGTAGCTCATTAATCTCTATTCAACTTACTGGCATAGAGAATTACACACTATGGAGTATGTCAATGAAAATTGGATTTATTGGTATACGCAAATTAGGTTTTGTGGACGAAAGATGTACAAAAGATAAATTTGATAGATAGTTATGGGAAAAATGCAATGTGATAGTGTTGTCTTGGATCATGAATGTTGTAAGTAAAGAGCTGCTTGGTGGAATTGTATACAAGTACAGTGTACACAAAGTGTGGACAGGTATGAAGGATAAGTATGATAAAGTTGATGGATCTTAGATTTTTTATCTACACAAGGAAATAGCTACACTGTCCCAAGGGATAGAGATCTCTTCAGTTTCAGCATACTCTGCTCAGTTGACAGATCTTTGGGATGTGTATGATGCTCTCATGCTTTGCCCAGGATGTGATT
>AWOL01S0015204.1:58818-72683 GCA_000715115.1 Nicotiana otophora | reverse complement strand
CATCCTTTAATATCTTTATCTAACAATTCACAATATATTCATATATATCAATTAATATTAATTAATCAAAGAATATTATTTACACAAGTAATGCATGCTTTAGGTCCTAAACTACCCGGACTTTAGCATTAATAGTAGCCACGCACGGACTCTCGTCACTTTGTGCGTACGTAGCCTCCACAATTAGCAACAATTATTTAATTTTAATCACCTATGAGGTAATTTCCCCCTCACAAGATTTGACAAGAGACTTACCTCGCCTTGCTCCAATTTATTCCACTATAAGGCCTTTTTCACGATTATCCAACTCTGACTTGCTCGAATCTAACCAAAATAATTCGATACAATCACTAAAAATTATAGGAATCAATTCTATAAGAAAATACTATATTATTTTATAAAAATCCCGAAATTAATTAAAAATTCATCCATGGGGCCCACGTCTTTGAATCCGGCAAAAGTTACTAAATCCGACAATCCATTCAATTAAGAGTCCAACCATACCAGTTTCACTAAAATCCGACTCCGAATAGATACCGAAATCTCAAAAATAATCGTTTCTATGAGATTAATAAAAATTTCCAAATTTAAATCTCAAAACACTAATTTATGGTGAAAACAATGATATACTTGTATATGTAGACCAAATCCGAGTTAGAATCACTTACCCCAATGTTTTTCCCTTGAAAAAGTGACAAAAGTCGCCTCTGCTCAAGCTCAAGTTCGTCAAAAATGACAAATGGGACGAATGTCCTCTTTTATAAACTGCCCAGGCAGCCTTCGGAAATTGGGCCTCGATCGTGGCCCTCGAGCCTGGGACTCGGTCATGGCCTCGATCATGTGCTCAATTTCTGGGTTCGATCTGGGGCTCGGTATCTGGATTCGATCTGAGGCTCGATCACAGCCCAGAATATACAGTAGAAGGGAAAATTGCAGCAGCTTTTTAAGTCCAACTTTTGATCTGTTAACCATCCGAAACTCACCCGAGGCCCTCGGGACCTCAACCAAATATACCAACAAGTCCTAAAACATTATACGAACTTAGTCAAACCTCTAAATCACATCAAACAACGCTAAAACCATGAATCATACCCCAATTCAAGCTTAATGAAACTAAGAGTTTTCAGCTTCTACATTTGATGTCGGAACCTATCAAATCAACTCCGATTGACCTCAAATTTTACACACAAGTCATAAATGACATAACAGAGCTATGAAAATTTTCAGAACTAGATTCCGACTCCGGTATCAAAAAGTCAACTCATCGGTCAAACTTCCAAACTTAAATTCTTGTTTTTAGCTATTTCAAGCCTAATTTAACTACGGACTTCCAAATAAGGCTCCGAACACGCTCCTAAGTCCAAAATCACCATACAAAGCTGTTGGAATCATCAAAATTCTATTTCGGGATCGTTTTCTCAAAATTCTGACCGAAGTCAGACTTAGAACTTTAAGGCCAACTTAAGGAACCAAGTGTTCCGGTTTCACCTCAAACACTTTCAAATCCCGAACCCCGTAAGTCATAAATCATTACAAGTACATACAGGAAGTTATTTTTAGGGAACGGGTTTCTAAAAGTTAAAATGACCGGTTGGGTCATTACAAAACTTGTACAAACATAAATATATGTACCAAACAGCAACAAAATATAGATTTAATATGTGCAGTTGGGAGGGGACATGCGAAAGGGGAACAAGATACGATAACTACAACAGGAATGACAACACAAGACAGTCAAATAAATTCGCAACCAATAAAGACGGATAAACATACGGTATAAAGATGGCACGACATTACCCTTCATGCTTTTACTCTCAACCTTACCATGAAATGGTGACATAAGTAGAATGAAATGGCACAGTATCACCCTTCGTGCTTTTATTCTCGATCTCACTATGCATCAATTAATAAATGATATAGACGGCACGACATCACCCTTCGTGCTTTATCTCTCTTCATCACTATGTATTAATCAATAAATGAGGTAATAAAATGGCATGACATCACCCTTCGTGCTTTAACACTCTCCCTTACTATGTAGTAATGAATATAAAAATTCGGAAGATAAATAATGCAAAGGATGTACTTTACGTCAATTAATTCCAAGATACCAAACCTTAACTTCCAAAATACTCATCAATTACTAATTAATCCATAAATATGGAAGGAATGATCAAATAAGTAATAATCTAATCTAAGCATGGAAATCATAATTAAAGAGGCAATAAGTCACAAGGAAACAAGTTCTACCTCATGCTTTAACCCAACAACAATGCATAAATACTCTTTACCTCACATATACGTTGTACCCACACATTAAACACATATCAAATAGGAAAATAAGTCCTAATCCCTCAAGTCAAGGTTAACCATGACACTTACCTCGCTCTGCAGTCAATTCAAAGCTCTACTGGGGCCTTTCCTCTAAACTTTGCCTTCAAACCAACCGAATCTAACCAAAAGTGACTCAATAACATCAAATAAGGCAAGGGAATTCAATTACAATACATAAAGTTAAGATCTTTACACTTTTCCCAAAAGTCAACAAAAGTCAACCTCGGGCACGCTTGGTCAAATCCTGAGATTCGGACCAAAATCTAGTTACCCATTCATTCCCGAACCCGATTCTGTAATTAGTTTCGAAATTCGACCCCAATTTGAGGTATAAATCAAAATTTACAAAAACCTCTAATTCTTCCCAAATCCCTAATTTTCTACCATGAAAGAACAAAGATTAAGGCTAGATATTAATGGGTAATGATAGAAATGGAAGGAAAAATGTTAAAGTATATTAAACTATGAAAGAATGATGAATTTTCTCTTCCAAGTCGCCTCTAGGCCGAGCTCTAATGAAAAGATAGTGAAAAATGGTTGAAATCCCTTTTTTTAGAAGTTTAAATGACTCGGCGTCAGGTGTTCATCGCAATCGCGAGATACCTGACGCGTTCGCGAAGGGCACTGCCCAATTGGCTTACGCAATCGTGAAATACTTTACGCGTTCGCGTAGGATTAGCCCACCTTGCCTTCGCATTCGCGAGCCTGGGCTCGCGTTCACGTTCGCGTAGAGTAACTACATTTCCCAGCCCCCGCCTCTCTAATGCTATGCGTTCGCGATGGTGTGGTCGCGTTCGCAAAGGGCAGTCCCCCACTGCTCTGCGTTCGTGACCAAAACCTCGCGTTCACATTGAGTAAAATCCACTCCCAGTCCCAACTACTCTTCGCGATCGTGGGAATATCTTTGCGATTGCAAAGAAGCATGAACCAGAAACCAGCAGAAATCAAGAAAACCAGAATTCCTAAGTTCAAACACATCCGTAGCATATCCGAAACTCACCCGGCCCCTCGGGCTCTAAACCAAAGATGCACACTAGTCCTAAAACATCATATGAACTCGCTCGTGCGATCAAAACACCAAAATAACACCTAAAACTACGAATCAGACACCAAAATAAATGAATTTTTCAAAGAAACTTTTGAATTTTTAATTTTACAACTGGATGTCCGAATCACGTTAAATCAATTCCGTTTTGCACAAAATTTTGCAGACAAGTCATAAATACAGTAATGAACTTATACTAAGTTCTGAAATCAGAATCAGGACCCGATAGCAATAAAGTCAAACTACTGTCAAACATGAAATTTCTTAAACTTTTAAGCTTCTTTGTTTTCAACAAATGACGATAATTCGAGTTAGGCACTTTCGAATTTGATTTTGGACATACACCCAAATCATGATATAGACCCACCGAGACCGTCAAAATACTAATCCGGATTCATTTTCTTAAAACGTTGACCGAAGTCAACTCAAGTGAGTTTTAAGGCACGATTTCATATTTTTATCAATTTTTCACATAAAAATCTTTAGGAAAAAGACATGGACTGTGCACGCAAATCGAGAAAGGCTAAACAAAGATAATCAAGGTTTCGAAATATAGAATTTACGGTTAAAACTATAAATGACCTATCGGGTCATCACAATTGAATTTTATGGTGTATGAGCTATATTTTCCGTACAAGCCGAAGGAGCTTTATATATATATATATATATATATATATATATATATATATATATTTAAAATTCTAAAATATTATTTTGAGAAATATTTTCTTATATATATATATAGTTAATATATATATAACACACGTGTAAGGTACATGCCTAAAGACTAGGAGAAGTTATATGTTAAAGATAAAAGGCAAAATATATAAATCTATACTATATTAAAAGCACAAAACGCCTTTAGCGAAATGTCGTTCGCCTTTTTTACCCTTTAAAAGTAGAATTCATATTGAATAAAATTGTAATTTAAACTATTTTCCTAATATTTAGGAAATCAAAATCAACTAAAATCGTTATCATTAAATCATTCATTATTTAAATTAAGTAAAAAGTCCTAATATTTAGGACACTAAAATTAATTAAAATTTTAATTTAGAAGTAAAATTTTTTTAAAAAAAAACTCTGCGACAGTATTTGCATTTCTTGTCATTGAGTTTTAATCTACAAGGTCAATTTGGCCTCTATATTTACTTTCACACCAAATTATTTGTAATTCTTAAGTTTCAATCCATAAGTATTTACATATTTAAACACTCGGTTATTAAATTATTGGGATAATATTTAGAGATACCCTCACTTATATTTTTTTAAACGTTTATTTTAGAACTCAAATATAATTTTTAATATAATATTTGTGTATTTTTTTTCATTTTCTTTTCATTAAGTTGGGGTACACCTGCAACGTGGTTAACAAGTTGTTTAATCTATATCCATACTATATTAAAAGTATAAAGGTACTTAGTAAATACCATTCGCCTTTTCTACCCTCTAAAAATATCTTTTACATTTGACACAATTGTAACTTAATGTCACGAACCAATTCTCCCTCCGTAAAAGGTCGTGACGACACCTAGTCTCTACCACTAGGTAAGCCTAACGAAATGCGAAAATAACAAAAATGAAAGTAAAACTTAACAACTATCTGCAATAGGTAACTAAATGACTGGTAACAATGCTGCTTGGCATGTACAATAGCCATCACTCCAGCAATACACAATATTTCCAAAATCCGGAACATCATAAGTCACAAGCTACTGAAGGAAACTAGTATCTCTATACACTTGAGTCTAATAACAGAAGTAAGGAGGGTAAATGACATAGGAGGGAATAAAGGGGGACTCTGAGGTCTGCGAACGCGGTAAATATACCTTGAAGTCTCCGTACAGCAACAAGCACTCTAATAACGGGACTGATAAGAGGTATCTGGATCTGCACACAAAACATGTGCAGAAAAGTAGCATGAGTACACCACAACGGTACCCAGTAAGTGTCAAGCCTAACCTCGGTCGAGTAGTGACGAGATCAGGTCAGGGCCCTACTGGTATATATATAATAACTAAGACAGAATGAAATATTGTAGTAAATATAAGTACTCAAATTTAACAAGAATGAAATCATAGCAAGTTAACAGCTCAGTATACAGAAAATAACAACAGGGGATCTCCCAGGATACCGTCCCGTAGTCCCAAACGTAAATGTGCAAAACAAGGGGGATCTACCAGAATACCGTTCCGTAGTCCCAAAGTAAATATGCAAAACATGGGGGATCTACCGGAATACCGTTCCGTAGTCCCAAAGTAAATATGCAAAATAGGGGGGATCTACCGGAATACGGTTTCGTAGTCCCAAAGTAAACATGCAGAGCCGGGGGGATCTACTGGAATACCATTCCGTAGTTGCAAAGTAAATATGCAGAGCATTGGAATCTACCGGAATACCGTTCCGTAGTTCTAAAGTAAATATGCAGAGCAGGGGGATCTACCGGAACATCTTTCCGTAGTCCCAAAGTAAATATGCAGCGCAAATCATAGAAATACAACTACATCACGAAATCTTATGATTTAGACTAAGTACCAGTCAAGGAAGAAGCAGGAAATTCACTAAGCATGCTGCGCAGAGTTCACATAAGCAATTAAGATACGTAGACATGTTGTTCTAGATTAAACAGGATAAATTCATATGCTAGTGTAGCTCAGTTAAAGGAAGACATGTATTTTACTTAATGAAAACAGAGTTTTGCAATAATAGTCCGTGTACGCACTCATCACCTCACGTACACGGCGCTCATATATCAAAAACAGTACCAAATCCTAAGGGGAGTTCCTCCACACAAGGTTAGGCAAGCCACTTAGCTTGAAGCAAGCTCACTCAATAGGTAACAATGTCTTTTCCACGAATATCCGACTTCAAATGGCCCAAATCTAGACAAATATAATTGCATATAATAAATACAACTATAATAGGCTTATCAAATTAATGAAATCACTACTTTAACAAAAATTCCGAAATACGTCCTAAAAGGTCGACCTGGGCCCACATCTCGAAATCGGACAAAAATTAAAAAATCCGAAAGCCCATTTACTCACGAGTCCAACTATACCAAATTTATCAAAATTCGACATCAAACGACCACTCAAAAACCCAAATCAAACTCTTCAAACCCCTAGCCTCCAACTCCCAATTTCCACCTTAAATACACACTAACTAGGTGAGAAAATAAATGGGGAAGCAATATTATTGATCAAAAATAAGCACAAGGGACTTACCTCAAGAAACCCCTCAAAATTGCTCCAAAGATATCGCCAAACCCGAGTTCAAAAGGTTGAAAATGAGCAACAATCGCGAACCTTTGCATTTAAGTGTTTTGTCCAGAAATCTCGCACCTACGGACTCTCAGTCGCATATCCGATGCCGCACCTGGGGAAATGCCATTGTAGGTAAGGATTCCACTTAGAATCCCATGTTACGCTCCTGCGGCTATACGACCGCATCTGCGACTATCGCGGGTGCCCTCGCACTTGCGCTCAGCTGCCCGCATCTGCAACTCTCGCAGGTGCGGGAAAATCTTCGCACCTGCGGTTCCTGCCCAGCTCCTTCTTGGCCCATCTGTGGGTCCTCCTTCGCACATGAGATCCCGCACCTGCGATCTCCCCTCCGCAGGTGCGAAAATACCAGAAAGCAGAAAATCTTCAGCAACTAACCTAAATCCAAATTCAATCTGTTAAGCATCTGAAACACACCCGAGGCCCCCGGGACCTCAACTAAACATACCAACAAGTCCTAAAATACCATACAAACTTAGTTGATCTCTCAAATCACATCAAACAACACTAAAAATACGAATCACCCTCTGATTCAAACTTAATGAAGTTGAAACTTTAAACTTCTACAACCGATTCCGAAACCTAACAAATCACGTTCGATTGACCCCAAATTTTGCACACAAGTCATATTTAACATTATGGAACTACTCCAACTTTCGGAATCGGATTCCGACTCCGATATCAAAACATCCACTACCGGTCCAAAACTCCAAAAATTCGACTTTCGCCATTTCAAGCCTAAATGAGCTACAGACCTCCAAAGCACAATCCGAACACGCTCCTAAGTCCAAAATCACCAAACGGAGCTAACAGAACCGACGAAACTCTATTCTGGAGTCATCTTCATACAGTTCTGACTACAGTTAAAATCCTATGACTTAAGCTTCCGTTTTAGGGAATAAGTGTCCCAAAATACTCCGAAACCAAAACAAAACCTACCGGCAAGTCACTTAAGCAGAAAAAGATACGGGAAAAAATGTAAATAGAGGATCGGGGCTATTACTCTCAAAACGACCGGCCGGGTCGTTACATCTTCCCCCTCTTAAAATAATCGTCCGTCCTCGAACGCGTATAGAGACATACCTGAAGTGGTGAAAAGATAAGGATAACGGCTGCGCATATCCTGCTCGGTCTCCCAAGTCACCTTCTCGACCGGTTGTCCCCTCCACTGAAACTTCACGGAAGCAATGTTCTTTGACCTTAGCTTTTTGACCTGCCTGTCTAAAATAGCCACTGGCTCCTCAACATAAGATAGATCCTTGTCCAACTGGACTGAGCTGAAATCAATACGTGAGCCAGATCACCGTGATGCTTACGGAGCATCAAAACATAAAATACCGGATGAACTCCTACTAGGCTGGGAGGTAAGGCAAGCTCATAAGCAACCTCCCCAACATGCTGCAACACCTCAAAAGGACCAATGAACCTTGGGCTCAGCTTGCCCTTTTTTCCGAATCTCATAACGCCCTTCATAGGCGAAACCCGGAGCAAAACCAGCTCTCCAACCATGAATGTAATATCGCGAACCTTTCGGTCCGTGTAACTCTTCTGTCTGGACTGGGCAATGCGAAGTCTATCCTGAATCACCTTAACCTTTTCCAAGGTATCCTAAACCAAGTCCGTACCCAATAATCTGGCTTCGCCCGACTCGAACCAACCCATTGGGGACCGACACTGCCTACTATACGGAGCCTCATACGGTGCCATCTGAATGATGGACTGATAACTGTTGTTGTAAGAAAACTCCGCAAGTGGAAATATATGGTCCCAAGCATCCCCAAAATCTATCACCTAAGCGCGGGAGCATATCCTCTAGTATCTTAATAGTACGCTCGGACCGTCCGTCCGTCTGAGGGTGAAATGTTGTGCACAACTCTACTCTAGTACCCAACTCCTGCTGTACGGCTCTCCAGAATCGTGATGTAAACTGTGTACCCCGGTCAGAGATAATAGATACCGGTACGCCATGAAGCCTGATGATCTTGCGGATATAAATTCGAGCCAACTGCTCGGAAGAATAGGTAGTCATCACAGGAATGAAATGAGTTGACTTGGTCAGCCTATCCACAATCACCCAAACTGCATCAAACCTCCGCTGAGTCCGTGGGAGTTCAACAACGAATTCCATAGTGATCCGCTCCCATTTTCACTCCGGAATCTATAACTTCTGAAGTAACCCACCTGGCCGCTGATGCTCATACTTTACCTGCTGGAAATTCAGACATCGGGCCACATACTCTATTATGTCCTTCTCTATCCTCCTCCACTAGTAATGTTGTCTCAAGTTCTGATACATCTTTGTGGCACCCGGATGAATAGAGTACCGTAAACTGTGAGCCTCCTGCAGAATCAACTCACGCAAACTATCTACATTGGGAAAACACAGCCTACCCTGCATCCTCAATGCACCATCCTCCTCAATAGTGACCTCCTTAGCATCACCGTACTGGACGGTGTCCTTAAGAACAATGTAACGACTGTCACACCTCTTTTTGCCCCAAAAGATATATGTGTTATGGATTGTTGTGGGTTAAAGAGTTTTTCCAATTAAAGTGATAAATTTGAATAAGGATTATTTTATTTACAGAGTCTCCACTTGGAATTAATTTTTTGGGTGTTCCAAGTCACCTTTTATTTGAATCCCTAGTCAAAAGAAGGTTTGACTCTATTATTATTAGTCTGCAAAAACAAAGTTCGGGTAAGGAATTTTGTTGACCGGGGAGAAGGTGTAAGGCATTCCCCGAGTCCCGTGGTTCTAGAACGGTCGCTTTATTGACTACAACTTGGCTTGAATTAATTTTAGATAAACTGTGATTTATTGGTTTCTATATTTTATCTATCCGCTTTTACATTAAAATATGGAATTATCTTTGAAACGAATCACGTGTGTGAATCCGTTTTGTTTATTGTGCCAAAATCATGTCACGTGTATGTGCACGCAATTAATAGCATTTTTATTATATTTAAGATTATTTCGCCCAAAGTTGCGCGAACGCATACCTTGATTTTAGTTTTGGGAATCGTAATTATGTCATGCAAACGTATACATAATCACGATGATTCAATTAATTATGAGTACGCCTAAAGCATTCTAGTGCATTCATGATTTGTTTCTTTCCTAAGTTTGAGATTATTGTGAAGGCCATGAATTATGGAATTACTTGTGGAAGAAGTGTATGATTTTAGATATTTGAATAAATAAACCATTATATACCAATATCCTACAACCTAACAATTGAAGCCCAAACTCATTAGGGTCCAAATCTTCCCAACTTTAAAGCAAGTTTGAATACCATATTTTCAAAAAACATGATTAAGCATATAGCATTTAAGGACTAACTTATATTATTATTTATAAAGTTTAGAGGTAAATAAATAAAATTACATGAAATAAGATAAAAAGAACATAGGGAATAATAAACCTTTAATGCAAAATTTTTAATTAAATGAGTCTCCAAGAACAGGTACAATAACTCAGGCGAACGTCGAACAAGCATAAGCGACGAATAACATCAAACCTAGTGAACGGAGCTCCAACGGAATCCTCGACCTCGACTTTTGACTCCACTTTTTGGCGTGTAAAAGGGATGTTATGAATTATTTTTGTTGGGTTTTGGGTGATGACTTGCTGGATTTTTCGAAAGAAAGATGAAGAAAGAATGACACGAATAGAAATTCTCTTAGCGTAGAAGAAGAGAAATAATTTGTCTCAATTCCCTCCTATCTTTTTTCTTCTTCTCTCCTTTTTTCTCCTCACATTTATCTTCTATTTATAGGGGGGGAAATTCGGAATTGTTTCAAATTTATTATTTTATTACTTTATTATTTTATTATTTTTTAATTAAAAAGAATTTTCCATTCCCATTTTTCTTCTTTTTAAAACAAATATAATTCCCCACTTTCCTTTACTTTTATTTTTTAATTTTTCACTTTTTACTTTTCTTTTTTTATTTTTCACTTATTTTACTTTACTTTTTTTTAATTCTCACTTATCTTACTTTACTTTTTTTTAATTTCTACTTTCTTTTACGTTTTTTTAAACCAAATTCAGCTACCTTTACTTTTAATTTTTAATTACAACTTCTTTTACCTTTTATTTTTTAACTTTTCACATTCTTTTACTTTTATTTTTTTAATTTTCCACCTTTTTTTTTACTTTTAAAAAAAAAAAATAATTTCCACCTACTTTTACTTTTATTTTTTTTATTTCATACTTTTAATTTTCTTATTATTTTATTCCCATAGGAAATTAAAAATAATATTTAATTTTTCGTTTTTTAAAATTTATTTTATTTAAAAATAAATATAAAAAATAAAAATAATACTAATAGTAATAATTTAGCCTTTTAAATTATATTTAATTCTTACCCTATATAAAAAAAAATAACAAAGCTAAAAAATATATATATTAAAATTTTAAAAGTAATTACATAGTAGAAGATGGTAAAAATTCAAATATAGTTAAACATTAGGTGCTCACAATGACCCGATCGGTCGTTTCGAGAGTTATAGCCTCGTTTTTCCATTTCTTCTTCCTTTATACTTTTAAACTATATTATGATATAACAGGTTAGTTGGTTCGGGTCCGTAGTGATTTCGGAGTGGAATGAGACACTTAGTCTCTAAAGTAGAAGCTTAAGTTGGAAAAGAAAAGTCAACTAGATATTGACCTATGTGTAAACGATCTCAGATTTTAATTTTGATGGTTCTATTATCTCCGTTAGGTAATTTTGGACTTAGGAGTGCGTCCGAAATGTGATTTGGAGGTCCGTAGTAGAATTAGGCTTGAATTGCGAAAGTTGGAAATTTGGTAATTTTGGTCGGCAGTGGAAAATTTGATATCGGGGTCGCAATGGAATTCCGGAAGTTGGAGTAGGTTCGTAGTGTCATTTGTGATGTGTGTGCCAAATTTGAGGTCATTCGGACGTGGTTTGGTTAGTTTCGGCATCAGTTGTCGAATTTGGAAGTTTAGAAGTTCTAAGGCTTGAATCCGAGGGTAATTTGGTGATTTGATGTTTTTTTGAGTGATTCGAAGATTCAACTAAGTTTATATGTTGATATATGACTTGTTGGTATTTTTGGTTGAAGTCCCGAGGGGTTCGGGGTGATTCCGGGTGGTTAACGGATTTGTCAAAGTTGGAAATTGCAGCTGAAGCTGCTGCTACTGATATTTACGCACCTGCGGCAGGGGGAGTCGCAAGTGCGGTGGACTGATCGCAGATGCAGAAATTGGAAGGTTGAGTGTAGAGCGTAGGTGCGCAAGCTTGGACGCACCTGCGGGCCCGCAGGTGCGAGGCCTGGCCACAGGTGTGGAGTCTGGGCGGAAAGTGAGTTGCGCAAGTGCGGCTCCTTAGACTGCAGGTGCGGTCGTGCAGGTGCAAGTTAAGGACCGCAGGTGCGAGAAAACCTGGGCAGAAGGTATATATTGCACACTTCGCAAATTTTGGTTCATTTCCACCATTTTCAAGTCTGCTTTTGGTGCTTTGGGGAGTGATTTTGAAGGGTGATTCAAGGTCTATCAGTGAGGTAAATTTCTTGAGCCTTAATACTCGTATATATGGTGATTTTCCATTGTTTAATCATGTAATTAATGGAAATTAGGGGTGAAAAATGGGGGGTTAGGGCTTGGAATTTTGGAGAGTAATTTAAGGATTTGAGGGACCAAACGATGTCGGATTTGTATAATTTTTTTATGTATGGACTCGTGAGTGAATGGGCTTTCTAGTTTTGTAAAGTTTGGTGGATTTAGAGACATGGTCACTCGGGTCGGGTTTGATCCAATTTCGGGTTTTGGGCTAATTTGATAGTTTTTCTTGTGGAATTCATTCCATTAGCATATATTGATGGTATTGTACTGATTGTGAATAGATTCAGAGCATTTGGAGGCCGTGTCGAGAGGCAAGAGCATCGCGGAGTGGGGATTTGATCGGTTTGAGGTAAGTAACGATTGTAAATCTAGTTCTGAGGGTATGAAACCCCGGATTTCGTATCATTTACTATTTTGAGGTGACGCACATGCTAGGTGGCGGGCGTATGGGCATGCACCGTTAGGGATAGTGACTTGGTCCGTCCCGTAGCAACTGTAAAGTTGCATATTTTGTTGAAACTATATGATACTTATGAGTTTTTAGAGATGAGTTTCTGTAAATTGGGCGAAATGCCATGTTTGGGCCTTGTGCCAGTGCTGTTTGGACCCTCAGGGGCCTTTTTCTTACTATCCTTTCACTGTTTACGATTGAAAATCTATACTCAGTCATGGTTATATCTATTTACTGCATAACTAAGTTTTATTACTCTGTTTTGATGCATATAAATATTGTTTTGGGCTGAGCACCCTGTTTGTTTTACTGAGGGCCCGAGTGGCTTGAGAGGTTTATTACTGAGTGAGGCCGAGGGCCTGATTTGTGAGGATATTTATGGGATCGGGCTGCACGTCACAACATGTTTTCTATAGGCCCAGGGCCTGATTGATGTATGCCATGATTTGGCTTGATATAGCGCTTGTGCTGAAGGAGCCCCNAAAATCTATACTCAGTCATGGTTATACTTGTTTACTGCATAACTCAGCTTTATTACTCTATTTTGATGCATATAAATGTTGTTTTGGGCTGAGTACCCTGGTTTTACTGAGAGCCCGAGTTGCTTGAGAGGTTTATTACTGAGTGAGGCCGAGGGCCTGATTTGTGAGGATATTTATGGGATCGGGCTGCACGTCACAACATGTTTTCTATAGGCCCAGGGCCTGATTGATGTATGCCATGATTTGGCTTGATATAGCGCTTGTGCTGAAGGAGCCCCTCCAGCGTCTGTACACACCCCCAGTGAGCGCAGGTACCTACTGAGTGCGAGTGCCGAGTGCCGAGTGCTGAGTGACTGGGAGGCATGAGTGATTGTGAGATATGCCCGAGTGGCATGAGTGATTGTGCGGTATGCCCTAGAGGCATGAGTGATTGTGAGATTTGCCAGAGGATTTTTATGAAGGTTTTGATTTGCACTCCTTTACGAAGGTTTTTATGTTAAATAGTCTTGAAATTATCTTTGAAATGAAAATATCGGTTTGTTTTGGAAATCAGTCGGCTTGCCTAGTTCCACTATAGGCGCCATCACGACAGGGTTAGTTTGGGTCGTGACAGACAAGCAGATGGGGGTCATCATACTGATGCTCCCTGATATGATCATAAAGAGAAGACCGAGAGACCACA